>WEDG01005296.1:0-80528 GCA_017591395.1 Schistocephalus solidus
CTCCATTTTTTAAGGACGGATTTTTTCACTGCCTATTTTTTCTTGTTCACCATTAATTTCAAAACACCGCTAACTATTGACCTAGCAGGACAAGTTCTGTCTACATTATTAAGTATTTGTACATTTTATCTGCACACATTGTCATAACTTTATTTCGTTACAAATGTTTGTTTAGACAGTGCCTTGCCGGTGCTAACCAAATATAAATTCTAAATTCTTAATCTTCTTCGTGATTACTTTGGCAGTTTATTACAGGATGAGGAGCTTCTAACAGTAAGCTTATCAATACCCCGGGCAGTTCTAAGTATGTAACTACTTCAAGTTCCAAAAATAAAAGCATGATTACAGTAGGGAAACCTGCTAACCCTCCAGCATCTATTATATATACACAAGATTTCCTTAGCAATCATCCCAACACAACCCAATTAAGCACCCCTATCTATAAAGGAGGTTCGAGAATGGACTGTGAAAATAATCACCCTGTCATTTTAACTTGCATAGCGTGTAAAATAATGGAGCGCATTATCAAAATGCATCAAGAAGTCCCTTGATAGCGTACCACACAGGCTTCTTTTAAAGAAGATATGGGACGTAGGAATTCGAGGAAAATGTTTTGATTGGATCATGATTTTATTTTCTTACAGAGAACAGAGGGTTGTTGTTGGAATCTCTATCTTGAAATGGGAAATAGTAGAAAGTGTTGTCCCACAGGTTTCTGTTTTGGGCCCGCTTCTCTTTCTAATCTTAGAAAGGATTCCATAAGGCAACATGTACACTACATTGAATCAGACGTGCGTGTAAAATATTCCCCACTGAGCTCTTCGGAAATGTCTTTGGCGTCTTCGTGAGACCACATTTACATTACGGCATACCAGCCTGGATACCGTGGATGAAGAAAGATATTGACCTGCTCGAAAAGGTGCAACGAAGAGCAACGAAAATGGTAGACGGTCTTAAGTATTTATCGTACCAAGACAGATTGAAAAAGTTTGATTTATTTACACTTTCCTACAGGCACTAACGGTGCAGCCTGCTCTGGACATTCAGGATTATCCGGGGCCATGATTCCTCGCTAAAATTGGTGGATTTCTTCCAGTTTGCCTGCACAACTCCTCTGCGTGTGGTCATCCTTACAAGGTCAATAGCGTACGTACGCGATTGAACCTCAGAAATGTTTTCCAGCATACGAGGGTTACGACCTTGGAACTCATTAACAAGCGAGACGGTTACTGGTGAATGCATTTCTGATTTTAAAAGAAGGCTTCCTAGTGTAAGATTTTACAACAGATGACTTTTACAACACGATTACTCAAAACCAGCCATTTAATTTAATTTTATTTATTGCCAGTTTACCGGCAAGGTCAAAAAATATATACAGTAGAGGGTCAAGCTGACAGTGAAAAAAACTCCTGATCGTTGTTTCAGGTGTTTTCAGGAGACAAAACTGCAGCTTATTGAGTAATTAAAGTTCTAGACAGGGACGCGTTAACACAGGTGCCCGGTGAAGAACCTCTCCATTCAGTGTTACGGATCCGGTATTCTGCACCAGCAGGTATGTTGGCGAGCGGCTGTTCACTGTCGACTGAGAAATAAGCCGATTGAGGTCTGCAGAGCCAGCAATATTGCCCTCAGCATGAAGACCGGCACAGGATTCAGAGTCCGTGAACGCCATCAGAACCGAAGAGAGCTTCCACAGAGTCAGCAACCAAAAGTTTTGGAAGGTGTCCTGAATCTAGAAAACTAGTGACAGTTCGCGTAAACAAGGGATAGTTTTGCTGAATTTTTGATACTTCAAAGTGGCTTATTCCAGATTGCTATAGCGTTTACCGCAAAAAAACTGTCGGTATCTAACTGTGCGTGCCAAAGGAAGAAATAAAAATACATCTCGATGACTGGTGCGCCGAGAGTGGTCGAGCTGCCTCAGAGATGTAAGGGGGTTAAATGTACGACTGTTTAGTAGTTTAAACAGTAAAAATAGTCCCTTCTGTAATCTGCGAAGCCACAGCGGGTCAAGGCTTGTAAGCTCACAGCGTTGGTGATAGGACAGGTTTCGGTGATCTGAATAGAAAAACTCTTTTTGTAAAGAAGTGCTGGACTGATTCTATCTTCTTTCGTTCACTAGCGTGCAGAAGACTAAATAGAAACGAGCAGTATTCCAGACTAGGCCTGACATACAATTTTATAGAGGCTGATTCTAATGTTGACGGTTTTTAAAATTTCTGAGAATAAACCCAGTAGTTTGGCGTGCTTTCGAGACAATCAGGGCGCAGTGCTCTGACAGATTAAGACTACTAGAATATGATACGCCAAGATCCTTTATAACTCCGGGCACATTTAGATCGTGACCGTCTATGCTTAGGTGGGGCTGATGGTTGTCGCCAATAACCATAACGGAGCACTTTTGCCAAGAAAGTGAGAGGCGCCATGTGCGACACCACTGAGCAAAGGCCTGAAGATCCTTTGTTAAGAGTTCAAGCACGATGTTGCGATCGACCGGGTTATATCGATAGGCAACTTTTAAATCGTCAGCGTACATAAAGGGCCTACCATACTGAAAAAATCAGGAACATCGTTGACAAAAAGGCAAAATAGAAGTGGGCTGAGCACGCTACCCTGAATAACTCCACTCCTCACATGCGTGGGGTTGGAGATAACATCAGAAATTTTAACCCGTTGTGCGCGAGCATTCAAATAGGAAATAATTAAGTTCAGAAGCTTGTTACCTATGCCAAAGGAGGCAAGTTTCAGCAGAAGGAGATCATGGTCAACACGATCAAAAGCCTTCGTGAAATCGAAATCAACTGTGTTAATTGCAAAACCGCTGTCTCTAGATTGTAGCACATGATCAAAGAAAGAGAGCTGGCAAGTGTCACAAGACCTTTTTTCGAGGAACCCATGCTGAGCCGCATTAAGTAGGTTATTCGCTTTTAGGTGACGCATCATCTTGTCTTTGATCAAGGTCTCCAAGATCTTCGAGACTGCTGGTAGTGTATTTATTGGCCTAAAGTCGTCAAATAACGTAGGTCAGCCGTGTTTTGAGTATAGGCAGTATGTGCGATTCCTTCCATAAAATAGGGAAAGTTTCACTTGCAAGAGCATGATTAAATATCTTATACATAAGGGACGGAAATATATCGTTTGCATCCGCCTTTAGAACGCTGACCGAGACGCCATCTGGTCCAGGACTGTAAGATTGACGAAAACGCCGAATGGCTACGGTCACGTCCCAGAGGGTAAAAGTTATGGTTTCGCGGACGTTACCGGTCCAAACCCGGATGTTAGGAAAGGGGGCGACATTATATTCACTAAACGTTCTAGACAAGAAAGCATTGAAGCTATCAGCAGTCAACTTAGCGTCAGCTATTCGGTTTCCTAAGGCGTCTCGAAGTGCGGGGTGCTGCGTTTTTTTCTTTGCGCTTTTACTGTGCGCGAAAAGAGCTTCACAACATTTAAGGAAGGGTTTTCAGTAAATTTGACCTCATCAGCTTGTCGTTTTACGTCAGTCAGCCTCCTAGCCTCTTTAAAGATTTGTTGGATCAAGGGCAGGACGGAGGTGTCGTTTTGTAGATGAAAACGACGGGAGAGTCTACGCAGTCAACGGCAGAATGATAAAGGGAGGTAGACTTCATCCTTGACATTAATTATTTTCTTACGGGGAACAAAACGAGAAATGAGTGGACCAAAAACTTTGAAAAAGTATCAGCACAAACATTCACATCCGAACATACAAAGAAGTTAGTCCAGTCGTGGGAATTTAGGTGTCTTAGCAATTCCCTCATATTTGCTGATCTGAAATCACGTAAAAAGCTTTATTTTTGGAAAACGTTTCAGCAGCCTCTAGTTCTAGTGTAGAAAGAATTATAGTATGATCATAATTCCCAAGTGGATCTAAAGGTGACACTGACGATGGCTGACAACCTCTACAAAAAATAAGATCAAGTATGTTTGATCCTCGGGTGGGAAAATCAACTACCTGGTACCACATGCCTATAATATGGCCTAAAGTAGGTCTTCGAACTTTGCAGGACCGGGAAGCTGGAAACAAGTGAACTTCAGGAAGATTGAAGTCACCTGCAATCAAGCAGTACTTCAGATTTAAGTCAGCTGCGGCTCGAAATGCCTGCGAGAGACAATGATCTTTATCCTCGCTGTCATTGGGTGGGCGATAGATGAAATCTTTCAGGCTCTTATTTTCTTACGCAATGTTTTGCCTGTTACCGGAAAATGCATTCGAATTTATGTTATCCTTTGACTCAAAAACATTTAAAATGTCCACAATTTTATATTGACTGTACATATACAATCATAACTTTACATGAATATGGTTATCAAGAGCAATGCCTGTAAACCTTCAAAGATATACAAATATGCAACAAATTTTCAGGCCCCCCAATTAATTAATACTACCTCTTACGGTAACGGTTTTCCAAAACCATTTGTTCCATTTTCAAATCAAATTCTCCTCCCATATTATTCCAACATTCCTCAAAATTCTATTTTTGTCATTCTCTTATTTTTGCTACCGCAGAAAATAGCCTTTCTCTCAAAAGATGCCACGCAAATATGTCTCTCTACCATTATCTTAATTAAGTTAACAGTAACAGCTTAGCAAATTATAGACCGCAAAAATTTTACATTTCACCTACAACTTCGTCTCTGCAGTTTACTTCCCCATCCGCAAGTCTTCTTTTTTAAAAAGACTAATAAGTGTATCCTGCGTTCCACAAATGCACACAGCAAAGTTTGACTCAACGTGAGGTCGGTCGTAAAAAGGATGACTGAGCTAAGAACTGTTGCTTTTGAGTTTGACCCATATATTTTGTGCATCACAGAATTTTGGGCTCATGTAGATTAACGTAGAACACTGGTATTTTTAAGGTTAAATGATCACATAGTCTTCGTGGTGCCTTAAATGTATTGCCACGAAAAATTGGTCCACGACCTTGTTTAGCACATGCAACGCAAAATCGCGAAGGACCGTTTATCGACGTCTCTAACCATCTGGCCATATTGGCAGGGGATTTTGGTCAGCGAATTAATAGACTAGCAGCAAGTATTTGCAACTATCCTTATTCTACTAATTGTTCACCTCCCGCTAAACGGGCAAAAAGTCTAGTAAGCTCAGTTAATGCAGCTTACGAAGATGAAACTTTTATGGGCTGTTTCAGCCTTCTACATAAATTCTTAGGGATGGAGCAGGAGGTAAACAATCTAAGGTAAGAAATAGATAACTTAAAAAATCTATTCATTGCACACCTGATAGAAAAGCTCCTGTCCATAAAAAACCTACCGTAAAACAATATTCATATGCATGTATATCCTCTTCAAGCTTACCTAATACTCGCATAAAACCATCGCGTTTACCGAACCCAGTAAACAAGAGGACGGTGCACTAGCTCGAAAGGGTGTCCCATCTAGTCCTTGCTCCACACCATCGCTAAGCTCAGGCAGCATTATCAATAATCTTGCCTAACAACCTAGCGCTACATCGCTGCTGGACGTTGCACCAGCATGCGATATTGAAGAGGTTGATGAGTTTGTAAAGCCAAAGAGGAAAAGGTCTAAGAAGACCAAGTCGAACTTAGATTTGGCTCCAGCCTGCCCAACACCCTTTTCATCTGAACCTATCGGACCAAGTGAACTGGTTACAAGTACTCACTCAGTAGAAAGAACTGAGTTGCAAACGGGCGCTCAATTGAATCGAAAACATAATGTTATCATAAAGGGCCTTCCTGAGTCAGCGTCAGTAATTCCGAAGGAACAAGTAAAATACGACTTGGAACTCCTTCAATTGTATGCAAAAATGTTGCTAACGGACGGTGATTCCATTCACATTCTCAAGGCATATAGAATAGGAAAGGCTCTGTCAACACCCAATTCAAATCCTCGACCAAGACCTCTTAAAATCATCTTGGAAAACGAAGCACAGGCACAAATCCTGCTACAGAGAAAATCAACCCTATGGAGTCCGCATTCTTAAGTTTTTTCAACCGGAATATGGGCTGAAAGAGCGAATGAAAAATGCGACCGCTAATAATAGAACTGAAAACACGAAAGACCAATGGCGAGGCAAATCTCAAATTAAGGGACGGACAGATAGTTTAATTGAAAAGAGCATTTCTTTGGACGAAGGCAGTCACTCTGACAACCTAACTGTCCCGTTTTAGAACCCGAAAACGTGCCCACTTAAAATAATCGTCCTCAATGCCAGATCTTTGCTTAATAAGATGACTTTGCTCCAGACTCTGGTTTTCATCCACCGCCCGGACATTGTAATAGTTACCGAGACATGGGCAACACCCTGTGTATCCGACTCAGAACTCTTTATTCTAGGCTACGCTAACATTCGGAATGATCGACATGAGGGCCGTGGCGGAGGAAGCTGTATCTATGTTAGGCAAGCACTTAAATTTCTTCCGTTGGACTATTACTAATTTACCGCGGTAGAAGAGAGCTGTTGGCTCCGAGTAGTTCTAAAATATAACTACTCTTTACTCGTTGATAGTGTCTATCGCCCACCATATGCCAACGAGGATTACGATCATTGTCTCTCGCAGGCATTTCACGCCGCAGCTGACTTAAATCTGAAGTACTGCTTGATTGCAGGTGACTTCAATCTTCCTGAAGTTCACTTGTTTCCAGCTCCCGGTCCTGCAAAGTTCGAAAACCTACTTGAGGCCATATTATAGGCATGTGGTACCAGGTAGTTGATTTTCCCACCCGAGGATCAAACATACTTGATCTTATTTTTTGTAGAGGTTGTCAGCCATCGTCAGTGTCACCTTTAGATCCACTTGGGAATTATGATCATACTATAGTTCTTTCTACACTAGAACTAGCGGCTGCTGAAACTTTTTTCCCAAAAATATAGCTTTTTCCGTGCTTTCAGATCAGCAAATATGAGGGAAGTGCTAACACACCTAAATTCCCACGACTGGACTAACTTCTTTGTATGTTTGGATGTGAATGTTTGTGCTGATACTTTTTACAAAGTTCTAGGTCCACTCATTTCTCGTTTTGTTCCCCGTAAGAAAATAATTAATGTCAAGGATGAAGTCTACCTCCCTTTATCATTCTGCCGTTGACTGCGTAGACTCTTCCGTCGTTTTCATCTACAAAACGACACCTCCGTCCTGCCCTTGATCCAACAAATCTTTGACGAGGCTAGGAGGCTGACTGACGAAAATCGACAAGCTGATGAGGTCAAATTTACCGAAAACCCTTCCTTAAATGTTGCGAAGCTCTTTCACGCACAGTAAAAGCGCAGAGAAAAACGCAGCACCCCGTACTTCGAGACGCCTTAGGAAACCCAATAGCTGACGCTAAGTTGACTGCTGATAGCTTCAATGCTTTCTTGTCTAGAACGTTTAGTGAATATACTGTCGCCCCCTTTCCTAACATCCGGGTTTGGACCGGTAACGTCCGCGAAACCACAACTTTTACCCTCTGGGACGTGACCGTAGCCATTCGGCGTTTTCGTCAATCTTACAGTCCTGGACCAGAGGGCGTCTCGGTCAGCGTTCTTAAGGCGGATGCAAACGATATATTTCCGTCCCTTATGTATAAGATATTTAATCATGCTCTTGCAAGTGAAACTTTCCCTATTTTATGGAAGGAATCGCACATACTGCCTATACTAAAACACGGCTGACCTACGTTATTTGACGACTTTAGGCCAATAAATACACTACCAGCAGTCTCGAAGAACTTCGAGACCTTGATCAAAGACAAGATGATGCGTCACCTAAAAGCGAATAACCTACTTAATGCGGCTCAGCATGGGTTCCTCGAAAAAAGGTCTTGTGACACTTGCCAGCTCTCTTTCTTTGATCATGTGCTACAATCTAGAGACAGCGGTTTTTGCAATTAACACAGTTTATTTCGATTTCACGAAGGCTTTTTGATCGTGTTGACCATGATCTCCTTCTGCTGAAACTTGCCTCCTTTGGCATAGGTAACAAGCTTCTGAACTTAATTATTTCCTATTTGAATGCTCGCGCACAACGGGTTAAAATTTCTGATGTTATCTCCAACCCCACGCATGTGAGGAGTGGAGTTATTCACGGTAGCGTGCTCAGCCCACTTCTATTTTGCCTTTTGTCAACGATGTTCCTGATTTTTCAGTATGGTAGGCCCTTTATGTACGCTGACGATTTAAAAGTTGCCTATCGATATAACCCGGTCGATCGCAACATCGTGCTTGAACTCTTAACAAAGGATCTTCAGGCCTTTGCTCAGTGGTGTCGCAAATGGCGCCTCTCACATTCTTGGCAAAAGTGCTCCGTTATGGTTATTGGCGACAACCATCAGCCCCACCTAAGCATAGACGGTCACGATCTAAATGTGCCCGGAGTTATAAAGGATCTTGGCATATCATATTCTAGTAGTCTTAATCTGTCAGAGCACTGCGCCCTGATTGTCTCGAAAGCACGCCAAACTACTGGGTTTATTCTCAGAAATTTTAAAACCGTCAACATTAGAATCAGCCTCTATAAATTGTATGTCAGGCCTAGTCTGGAATACTGCTCGCTCCTATTTAGTCTTCTGCACGCTAGTGAACGAAAGAAGATAGAATCAGTCCAGCACTTCTTTACAAAAAGAGTTTTCTATTCAGATCACCGAAACCTGTCCTATCACCAACGCTGTGAGCTTACAAGCCTTGACCCGCTGTGGCTTCGCAGATTACAGAAGGGACTATTTTTACTGTTTAAACTACTAAACAGTCGTACATTTAACCCCCTTACATCTCTGAGGCAGCTCGACCACTCTCGGCGCACCAGTCATCGAGATGTATTTTTATTTCTTCCTTTGGCACGCACAGTTAGATACCGACAGTTTTTTTCGGTAAACGCTATAGCAATCTGGAATAAGCCACTTAGAAGTATCAAAATTCAGCAAAACTATCCCTTGTTTACGCGAACTGTCACTAGTTTTCTACATTCAGGACACCTTCCAAAACTTTTGGTTGCTGACTCTGTGGAAGCTCTCTTCGGTTCTGATGGCGTTCACGGACTCTGAATCCTGTGCCGGTCTTCATGCTGAGGGCAATATTGCTGGCTCTGCAGACCTCAATCGGCTTATTTCTCAGTCGACAGTGAACAGCCGCTCACCGACATACCTGCTGGTGCAGAATACCGGATCCGTAACACTGAATGGAGAGGTTCGTCACCGGGCACCTGTGTTAACGCGTCCCTGTCTAGAACTTAAATTACTCAATAAGCTGCAGTTTTTTTTCCTGAAAACACCTGAAACAACGATCAAGAGTTTTTTTCACTGTCAGCTTGACCCGCTTCTGTATGTATCATTTGACCTTGCCTGTAAACTGGCAATAAATATAGTAATATAAATACGTATGTGAAGCCAATGTTTTAATTTTTCCACAGACTGGGACATTAAAATCACCTCAGGCATGTTATTCCCCAGTTCCACAACACGGTTGGTGAAAAAATAATTCATAACATCCAATCTTTCTTGTGGCAGACTTAGTTTGAATGGATGTGCTCGACGATTAGTCGAAGGTGCAAGTTGGAAAGAGTTATCACCCTGGAGGGTGCAATCCAAGCCACGCACGATGCGGAAGGTTTGTATCAAGTCGCCGCGCAACGGCCTGTAACTCAGAGGTTAGAACTTTAATTTATGTAAGCTTTTCTCATATGGTAGTTTACCTTGACTTCTTTCATATATTGTGGCTCACTGCAGCACCCTTTCAAGCAGTTTGTAATCCAGCTTGGTCCACGCAAGTCCACATTTTCATTGGATTGGCAAAACTTCTTCCAAGGCCTTCCTTCCCTGTTAATCTCTCTTTTTTAGGTCTCTTATTATCCACTGTGGTCAGTTGGATATCCTCAGTTTTGATGACGGACAGTGGCATTCTGTTAGATTCAACAACCACTCCTTAAATAAATGCCAGTCCTCAGCGACATTTCCTGGAAGAGAAGATCCCAGTCTATTCAGGATGCCTCAGCTCTCATTTTGCAAAAGTCTCCTCAACATAGATTCCGCCTGGTTTCATTTATTGCTAATAATACAGAATATAAAACGTACTCCCAGAAAATTACTGCATGATCACTTCGACCAAGTGGAGGTAGGCCATATGCCTCGTCTATACTGCCAGGATCTTTAATGAAAACGAGGTATAAACGACTAGCCCTTTGTCCTTAACGTGTTTTTGTTGGAAAAAATACATGATGTTTGAGAAGAGCTTCAAGTGTTGCCTAAAGCAGACGGTGATCGAAGGCATACTTTGAGCACTGCACTTGCAGATCGTTCAATCGAATGCTATGTGCATTTAAGTCACCCATGAGAACAACATCAGGTTGACTTTCAATATCCTTTATGTTCTCCAGCAAATAAGTATCAGTGTCGATGTCCGTCTCCGGTGGTCAGTAGTGAGTCCTGGCTTCAAGGGACGTCGATACCCGTGTCTTTAAAGTCAGCCAAATAGCCTCGTCATCTACACTGATTTCACGAATGCGTTTGCCAGTGTCCCACACAAATTTCATATCTGTAAATTATCTGAAATTGGAATAAGAGGAATGCTGCTTACCTGGATTGCATATTTTCTTACAGCAAGATTTCAAACTGTGTGCATCGATTCCTCGAAGTCAACACCTACTCCGGTTCTAAGTGGTGTCCCCCAAGGCTCCATCTTAGGACCATTAATCTTCTAAGTCTATATCAACGACTGCGTTGAAGACCTGGGTTGCAGCGCCGTCATGTTTGCAGACGATGTTAAATTGTGGAGGGTCATTAGATCTGATGCCGATAGGCATGCACTACAAGAGAGTCTTAACCATCTTAGCGGCTGGTCTGCTCGTTGTCTCTTAAATTTTAACTTTGGGAAAAGTGTGGTCCGAAGACTCCGTACCAGAAAGACCAGTAAGGAGTATGATTTCTACCAATACTTTCTCAAAGGGCAGCCCCTTTCGATAGTTGAGGAACAGAAGGACCTCGGTAATTCTAATAAACTCCTTACTCAAACCATCTTCACAGTGTGTAAAGGCAGCTAACCGCGCAACAAATGTTTTATTTGCGCTCAAACGTGGATTTTTGCAGATTGATAAGGAGCTATTCCAAAAAACCTACGGAGCATTTGTTCGATCGCACTTGGAATATACCGTCAAGGACTGGCGTCCGTGATTTAAGAAGGATTATCTACAGCTCAAACGAGTGTAGGCGAGTGCTACGAAGATGGTAAAGAATCTTAGTCATCTGCCTTTACAAAACCAGACTAGTTAAACTTGATTTGTTTCCTCTCAATTACAGGCAACTACACGGTGACATCATCCAAACCTACCGGATTATCAGAGGCCACGAGTGTGTCCTAGAATTTGCTAACTTCTTCGGATTGGCTGAGATGAAACATCTATGGGGTCATCTCCTTAAACTGCAAAGGAAATTGGTCCGCATGGACGTCCGTCGGAATGCCTTTTCGCAGAGGGTTTTGGGGACTGGAACGGATTCCCTGATGAGGTGGTCCTTTCATAAACTGTTGACACATTTAATAGCAAACTGAATACTCATTTGATGAGAAACTATTGTGCATATAATGAAGCTTGTGTCAGTAGTGGCAGTTTATGCCTGGCCCACACATATCAATGACCTTGCGTTTTCATTTTACAGAGTTATTGCTGTAAACTTTTATTCTCTCATCATTGTTGAATGTGAATAGGGAGCTTAAGGGCGAAAGCCTAAGTCCCTCAATGAAGGGACGTAAAGTGACAGATCACTAGTAATCTTCTCTGTCCTTACACACGCAATGTAATTACTCTTAACCTACATCACAACTCCTCCACCCTGGTGGGTGCGGTAATTGCTATAGACTCCCTACGCCTATCCCATGCGATCTGCATTTTTTCAGCTAATTCAAATATTTGTGTGATCCTTATGTGGGCCGATAACGAACTTATGGATGGATCCTTAAGCTGCTTTCGTAATTTTTTAAATCGATTTTTAAGAAAGTGTGGGACCTTGGAAGAAGCAGCATTTGACTTAAATGCACATAGCACTTGATTGAATGATCTACAAGTGCAGTGCTCAAAGTATGCCTTCGATCACCGTCTGCTTAAGGCAAAACTTGAATCTCTTCTCACACAACATGTATTTTTTCCAACGAGAACACGTTAAGGACAAAGGGCTAGTCGTTTATACCTCGTCTTCATTAAAGATCCTGGCAGTATAGACGAGGCATATGGCCTACCTCCACTTGGTCGAAGTGATCATGCAGTAATTTTCTGGGAGTACGTTTTATATTCTGTATTATTAGCAATAAATGAAACCAGGTGGAATCTATGTTGAGGAGACTTTTGCAAAATGAGAGCTGAGGCATCCCGAATAGACTGGGATCTTCTCTTCCAGGAAATGTCGCTGAGGACTGGCATTTATTTAAGGAGTGGTTGTTGAATCTAACAGAATGCCACTGTCCGTCATCAAAACTGAGGATATCGAACTGATCACAGTGGATAACAAGAGACCTAAAAAAGAGAGCTTAGCAGGGAAGGAAGGCCGCTCCTCGAACCTGCTCAAGAGCTGGCGAAATCACTAGCCTTTCTGTGCCAGAAACCATTCGATACGGTTATTCTTCCTACCGATTGGAAACAGCCCACATAACACCGCTTCAAAAAAGCGGTAGTCGTGCCTTTGCTGCAAAGCAGAGGCCTATCAGCATGACCTCAAACTGTTGGAAGTTTATGGAGAAGGTTTGCATAAATAATTAATGATTGATTAAGGGACCCATCACCTCTTATCCAATGCACAATATGGCTTTCGTAGGGAATATCATGTGTTACGAACTCACTTTATACTAAAAAAGGCTGGAAAAAGCACTTGATGCAAAAGACTCTGTGCATGTGGCTGACATTGATTTCAGAAGGCCTTCGATAGTGTTCCATGCCAGCGGTTCCTTGAAAATTTGACAATGTTGGGTCTTGGAGGCAAACATCTTACGTGGATTGAGAATTTTCTCATTGGTGGTTCCCAAATGGTCTGCGTAGGAAGAGAGCGATCAAGGCGCACATTCATTGGCAATGGATTCCCACCATGTTCAGTGCTCGGACTGATCCTATTGCTCTTGTTCATTGATGATTGTGAATAGGAATTAGACTGTGACTTTGCTATGCTTGCGGAAGAGGGAAAAATCTGGCAAGTCATCCACACTGCTGCCGATAAAGACGATCTCCAAGACAATCGTCGTCGATTGGACGAGTGGTCCTGCAGACGGCCCTTGTCCTTCAACTCAAAAAAATGCACCCTGCTTCTTCTCGGAAATTGAAATCAGGTCACTGATATGTGACCCTACTACCTGAACGGTATGCTCCTCCAAGAAGCAGAAACACAGAAGGATCTTGGCATTTGGATGACAGACAATCTGATGCTCTCATACGCAATGTTGAAAGGCGGCTAAATCCGCCAATTTAATGCTGTACGCTATCAAGTGGGTATTTAATTTTTCAATGAAGACTGCTTTTTTAGTCTTTGGTACAGCTTGAAGGCCACATCCTGAATATGCGATCCAAGCCTGGCGACCGTGGACCAAGCAGGATTACAAACTGCTCGAAAGGGTTCTGCGGTGAGCCATAAAATTAGTAAGAGATCAAGGTAAACTACCATATGAGAGTAAATAAATAAATAAATTGTATATTTAAGGCCCAGAGAGCCCCGTCCAAATAAATTAAAGTTCTATCCTCTGAGTTACAGGCCGTTGCGCGGCGACTTGATACAAACCTTTCGCATCGTGCGTGGTTTGGATTACAACCTCCAGGGTGATAACTCTTTCCAACTTGCCATTACGACTAATCTCCGAGGGCATACATTCAAACTACGTGTGCCACAAGAAAGATTGGGATGAAATGAAGTATTTTTTGACCAACCGTGTTGTGGAACCGGTGAATAACGTGCCTGAGGTGATTGAAATGTCCCAGTCTGTGGAGACATTAAAACATATGCTTGACATACATATGTAGCAGCACCACGAAGACTATGTGAATATTTAACCTTAAAAATACCAGTGTACTATGTAAATCTGCATGAGCCCAAGATTCTGTGATGCACAAAATATATGGTTCAAGTTCAAAAGCAACGGCTCTTAGCTCAGTCATCCTTTTCACGACTGACCTCACGTTGAGTCAAACTTTGCTGAGTGTATTTGTGGAACGCAGGAAAAGACTTATTAATCTTTTTTAAAAACAAGACTTGCTGATGGGGAAGTAAACTGCAGGGAAGAAGTTGTAGGCGGAATGTAAAATTTTTGCGGTCTATAATTTGCTAAGCTGTTACTGTTAACTTAATTAAGATAATGGTAGAGAGACATATTTTCGTGGCATACTTTGAGAGAAAGGCTATTTTCTGCGGTAGCAAAAATAACAGAAGGCCAAAAATAGAATTTTGAGGAATGATGGAATAATATGGGAGAAGAATTTGATTTGAAAATGGAACAAATGGTTTTTAAAAACTGTTACCGTAAGGGGTAGCATTAATTAATTGGGGGGCCTGAAAAGTTCAATTCAATTCAATTCAATTTATTGAGGGAAATAGGCATGGGCCTTTCATGTTGTATATTTTGAAGGTTTACAGGCATTGCCCTTGATAACCATACTAATGTAAAGTTATGATTGTATATGTACAGTCAATATAAAATTGTGACATTTAAAATGTTTTTGGGTCAAAGGATAACATAAATTCGAATGCATTTTCACGGTTACAGGCAAAACATTGCGAAAGAAAATTAGAGCCCGAAAGATTTCAGCAGGCTGGTTTTAAGTAATCGTGTTGTGAATGTCATCTGTTGTAAAATCTTACACTAGCAAGCCTTCTTTTAAAATCAGAAATGCATTCCCCGGTAAACGTCTCGCTTGTTAACGAGATGAGATCTATGTCTTCACTCCCTCGATGTAAAATCGTGTCAGTGAAACAATGCTGTCTTTATGCATTATAATAGATTCGGGTACCCCCGGCATGTATTCAGTCAACATTAACTAGTGGATAAAATTGACGGAAATATGTGGATTTTTGCTATGCCTAGAAAGCAATATGTCATACATCATTAGATTTTTTAAACAATATGAATTATGAAATTCCACCAAAACTACGGTTTGCTGCATCGCTCCTAGATCCTATGCACGAGGAAAGTTAAGATACCGTTCGCGTCTACCCTATGATTAACAGACAAATGTATGAGCCAGCGAATGAAGACGTTTACGGTCCTAAAAGTTTATCATTGAATCATAAACATCAATCAATTTTCTAAGAACGAAAATAGTTTAACCAAAATTCGGCGCGAAATCACTGAAGTGGCCTAATTCATACAGATCAAGCTGCTTAACATGAATGGTTGGCTCAGAATAACCGTTGATGCTGGCTAAACTTGATTTATTAGAGCCACGGAAGACCGTTAAATTTTCTTATATTTTAACTTAAGTAAGCCTGTAAATAAATAAATTCAAGCAAACCTAACGACAGAATTCGTATAAAATTTTCGAGACGGAGAACAGTTGAAATATAATAATGCGAATTACAGAAACTTTCAATACATCCCTTCGTACCCTTTATATTGAAAATTACCTTTTAATAACTGCAAAATTTTTTCTATGTTTGTGTAAGGCAGCTTCCTTGAATTCTTAATTGCCTTTGCCTTCTGTCCTACTCCTTTCGTCGTCTTTGTTGGTAGTTAGAAGTTGTAGATAGATCGCTCTTCCTTGCTAGCTGCTAGACTATTAATCCGAAGCTTTCATGATTTTCCCTTGGCTGAATTAATGACTCGTAGATACTTCTCAAACGGTGAATAATAAGCAATGGGTTAAAGTAGCCTCCTCGATGAAGGAGGTCCGGAATTGTGCCTCCAAACCTATCCGAGCAGCTCTGACTGCGCCAGACTGAAGGTCACACGTTTCCGGCAATTTGAAAAGCAAATAATCAGCTGTTCGCTCCTCGGTCATGTGCGACGGCCGGTCAAAAAGATTTTGCTTGGATTATGCGAAGCGTTCAAAATCAGTAACCTCAGTAACTGATTCATGGAGAGCATTTTATCGTTCGGAAGGGGAGACTATTGGAAGGTTAGTTTTTGTTCTACTTACTGTGTTTACAACCAGGGGTGGCACTGGGAAGGTCTTTCTCGCTCGACCAATTGACGATAGCTCTCAGTCTCATAAAATTTTCAATTACCAAAAAGTCAATGAGGTTACAGTGCCTTTCAGTGGAACCTTTGGTGAAGTCTTTGAAGTTATAAATCCTATCGTCCCTGGAAAGTCCCTGGCAGTTAAATTAATCCGAAGATTTCGTGGTGGCCGTGATTCGATCGAGAAGATCAGAAAGGAGATAATGCTGATGAAAAAGTTACAGTCTTCACACAACGACCTAACTGGAGCAAACGTCCCTAATTCCGCCTGTCCCCTTCTTATCTCAGTTCATGAAGATTTGACTGAGGTTGCCATCGTGATGGAATTGTATGTTTATATTTCTATTTACGGTTAGCTCATGTAAAAAAATTGTTTTTTAGTGTTTCGATGCCCTGCTTGAAGCAGTATTTTGCCACGAATTTGTGTTTTAGGCATAACCGTTGCTCACACCCACACGAGTGGTTTAAGCAGGGCTTATTTCTACCCACCAGATCTTATTGTGTTAAATGGGACCGCGCACCAAAATAACTATATTATTTAAACATAAATAAATATGTTCGTTTTAAGTTCGGTGATATTTTTGAACTCTGCAACAGTCTGGGTAACCTAAAAGAGGGTTCGCCATTTTTCCACGCATTTCCAGCCTATTTGCAGTAATTTTCGTTTTATTTTAGCGCCAAAGGGGGCTCTCTCTTTGATCTGTGTTGTGAACGTTATTCAACACAAAACGCATGCCTATTTGGGGATGTTTCACCTCGATGTGCCATTTCCAAGCCACCCATACCACCATCTCGTAGACGAAGTCCGGTTGTTGGTGATTCCCATTGTCCTCATGCTCCCTGTCCACTCCCCGAGAGTTATATCGCCTCCGTCATCGAAAAGATCTCAAGTGCTCTCATGTATATGCACGAAAAAGCGAAAATCGTCCACTTGGACATCAAGGTTCGTCTGGTTATTTATCCGATTTTTCTTGAAATGTGTCCAAATACGTTCTATTTGGCTGAAAACCAGCGTATTTTAACTTAATATCGTCAGTGAACCATTAAGGTTATATTAACTCATCCTATTTAGCAGTCCGTAGAAGTAACCTTATCCCTGTAAACCAGTAAATACATAATTGTAGGTATGCAGTGGTTGACACTCTTGTATTCTGTAATATTTATTTTTCCAGTTAACTGAAGACAATTTCATTTTAGTAATTAATATACGTAGGCTTCAAAACTCTCTTATCTGTCGGGTACTAGCACTTATTCACTGACTTTAAAAATTACTACTATAGACACTCTGGGTAACTTGTATTCGAACTTAGAGCCTCTTCTACAACGGGTTGCATCATCCTACCGTAAATTTGTGCGTTATTTGCATGAACATGTATATGCAACGAAATCCCTCTTTTTCTTGATCTAGAGTTCTTTCTCTTCACCAGCTTAGGAGCCTCGGTTAAACCGACGAACTCTGTATAGAATTTTACGCAAACTAGAAAGTTTACCACTGTTGTATTATTTTGCTTAAATTGTCCACCATTTGTTACCCATTTCTTGGCGTCTGCGTTTATTCAACTTGCGTGCACATGTTGTCAGCCTTAAGTTCAAGTGGCGCTTGCGTTATCTGGTTGCGGGACGGAACCTGCGCTTTCTGTTTTGCCTTGGAGCACTAAACTAGAACCCCCACAGACTAACTGGTAGCTAGCGACATATAAGCTGTCAATTGGTATTCCCGTTTCCCATTTCTGGCTTATTATATGCCATCAGCCAGCCTTGCCCAAACTCAGTTTTGCAGCACCTGAGCCTCGATCCCGCATTCTCCGTTCATCTATCTTCATTAAGTTAAATTCTATTCAAATTTAACCATTTAACTATGCGGGAAGTGCGTTCAGCGATCGGCTTACGGGACATGTTTTTCTCGTTGAGTCTTCGGGCTCCATCTAGAGCCTCGCAAGCGGTCGCAAACTTCTGCCTTTTATGTACTTGAATGTTTGATCGTCATTAAGGCTCATATCGGTTTGAACCAAAACAATACTCGGAGCCACTGAGAATAGCCGGAAACAATGACAGTAAAAACCAATACGAGGCATTAATTGTTTATTTCTGTAACACTTCAAAAAACTTTCCTATTAGCACCTTAAACTCTAAACATACCTTTAAACCGTCATCGATTTAAAGGTTTTTTAAATCCTTCGTTTGAAAATCATCTATTAGGCGCAAGTGATCTTTTTTGTTTAGACTCTCTCATTCTCTCGCTTCCCCCACAAATCGAACTTCCTTTTTCCTCTTCAACGGCCTCCATATCTCTATTTCGCTAAGGAATTGCTTATGTGGGAGCCGGCCAAATTTTCTGCCGTGTAGACGTTGGCGTACATGTTGCGATTTTCGCGCCAGCTTCTCTGCGCCTTCATTCTCCCCTTTCCCAAATTTTTATATGCGCTGGCTAGCGTGCGCGTGGCTGCTGTCAGAATTCCATCCCTGCCATCCGCCTGCTCGCCCCTCTCTCCGATTGTCTTTGTCAGGAAAAGTTGGCCCCCGACTAGTTATACAGGTTTCCGTTCTTCCATGGTATGTAAAATGAGTCATCGGTTGGTCGGTAGGTATGTAATCGGTCCTCGTTGCATAACGCACCTTGGAGAAGAGGGTGCGAAGGGACATCGGACTGTGTTTACGGCAATAGTGTGCGTTTCTTTGCACCGTCAAACCTTAAAAACCCTCTCAGTTTTAGAATGTTATGTAAGCCGGCTCGCAATAATAATAAAAGTAATAGAAATACGCACATAATGCGGTCCCAGGTAATTAAATACGTCAGGGCTTTCTGATTTATCGTAGGGAGTATTCTAGTTCCCACGAATCGGCGGAATTAGACTACTGCAAGGACATAGTTGTCCTCTATTGTCTGTTGACACTACCGTCTTCTGGAGCATGACCATAACATTTGGGATGTATAAATTTTGAAAACTTATTTTAAAGAACTCCGGTAATAAGTACAAAAACTCACGGACGCGGTCGACATTTCACGTGTACGTAAGATTTATGATTATCACGACATATATCAGCCGTAAATGCATGCTTTGTTGTTCTTGCTGTGAGTAGACGCTCTCCAGCTTACAAAATATCGTTTAGAATCGGGCATGTCTGGGAGATAAACAGGATCATTAAAATTTTGACTTTTTACTGCATTTAAAAATAGACTTTTCTGTTCCTTTAGCTTCTACAAATTCCTAAAAAACTGCAGTGTACATTTAGCATTCCATGTAGCGTGCGAACAAAAATTTATATGTCATGTAAGTGGCCACAAATTTTCCGATTATATTATCAGAGGTAACTGAGAACATTTAACTTTGACAGGCCATTGGAGGATTTCATTCGGTGAATTCTGCCTCTTCGGCAGATGACGTTTCTTATCGCCTGCTCAGATAAAGCATCGTGTTTGCCTGCCCTTGTTGATCTCGACACATACCCCCGTTTGGAACTGATAGACTTAGATCTTGACCCTCTTTCTTTGCAGATAACATAAGTCACGAACGAAATCATCAGGCTTTGTGTACATTTAGTATGGGGGAATACACACTACATTTCACGAAATTCCGATCACTTCTCGCGATTTTCTCCCTATTCTCGGTCTATAGTATTTCCTCGACTCTAGCTTACAATTTACTCGTTCTAGATGTGAGTACGTCTGGTTTAACCCACGTAGTTCTGAACGACAGGAACCTGGGAAAGATGACGCCTTCCCCGTTAGTCTAGCCCGCCCAGCGCGCCAACGGGCGGGTTATGGTGGAACGCCTTTGACATGGGCTAGCGGGGCCGCCCCATGAAACCGATGTCCAGCGAGCCGCATCTTGTCTGGATGGCGATGGGCTGCGCGCACTAATTTAACTCGCCAGGGGTCGTTTGCGTCGAGATTTAGTATTCTGCCCGGTAGCAACAACAGCTTTTGGGAGTACAAGTTTCTTCTGCAGCAAAGCCTTGGATACTGTGATCCTGGTTTGCGTGAGATTTTCAACGATTTACTGACGCAGTTTCAGTCGGTAGGGTGGTTGTAGTGGCTGAAGATGATAGCTAATTTTATGGCCCCATATACAGGACATGAGAACAGGAACCTCTCGCAATACAGGTGACTTTGCGTCGAATTCCCGAGAAAATAGGGTTAGGTTTATGGATAAGTTAAGGGCCAGGTTTAAGGTTAGAGTTAAAATTAATTAGCGTTAAGAGTACGGTTATGGTTAAGATTATGACTGCGGTTCAGGGTTATGTTAGGGTTCGAACACGGGAATATGCACCCTTCTAGTAATTAGCACAAGACCGCCTTGAATTCTTGAACTAGGCGTTCCTTTTTTCGACTCCTGTTTAGGGAGCCATATAAGTAACCCTTTCCAAACTGATTTCTCTTAATAACTCTCACCATCTTCCGAAAACCACCCTTTTCACGAGCAAAAACGCACACCATTAGTGACGAAAGGGTTGCAGAACTCTCTGGACGCTGGCTCGCATTGCGATGTTTGAGCCAGCTGTGACAAAGCATCGGGGGCAAGGGGTGGCGGGCACATCTTCATAGTGCTGATTTTCTTTTGCCCGCACATGTCCTTCGTCTGCCCCGGTTTCTGCATCCGCCGCTTCTCTCGACCTGTGCAGAGAGAACTTTTTGTGTGAACTGCGCGATCGGGCCGGCAGCCCTAGGGTTAGCCGCATTTTCTCATAGTCAGCTGCTCCGCAGTTGCTGTTGTCTGTGCGCACAAGGCCTTCCCCGTCGAGCAGGCCCCGTCTGCTGCTGCCCAGCCGGCGCCACCGCCGTCTGGTGATTCGTTCTGTCGTCAGGAGCCCCGCCCGCCCGTCTGCCCTCTTCTGCAGCGGGACAATCGGACCGCCACGGGGAAGTGACTCATCGACACGCACTTTCTCATGTGTAAGCACGCCTGCCAGCCTGCCAGCCTGTGCCATTTCGACTGCGCAATCGGCCGTCGGCGTGCAGACTGGGCCCCATTTCTCGTCGTTGCCACCACACTCATTACCACCGTCGCAGTCGTCTACACTGGCCGTCTTCGCATCTTTTCGCTTTAAATTCTACTTAAATACTGAAATTGCTTACTTATACGACACCTTGAACATGACAGGAGAATAGGAGCGCCCTGCCCATGTAATACGTTTGGCCACAATAACCGGACTCATTGAGAACAATGGCTCCGAAATACCTGCTCCTGATTTCATCTTCACTTGTTCAAATTTCGTTCTTCAGTCACCTGCGTTCCTTTTTAGCTTTGCTTGACGCCAGTTCAGGTTTGCTTTCCTTTACACCGATCTGGGAGGCCGACTCTCTTGCCCCTCGCCCATGGGATAGATTTTCCGTTTCCCTTAATTCTCGCGGGTTCCACGTAGCCCATATAAAGTCGGTAACTGGGTTGTAATCACCCCTACCTTCTTCGTCTGCTTTTCCTGGTTTTTTGCGTCCTCGTTCTGTCCTACCAATAAAACCTTTGTTCCCCTTAAACAGTTGGCCTTGCTTGCAATGTTCTCATTAGGTCTGGCTATCGTGCCTTCACCTCTGCCAGTTACCCGTAACCGCAAACCTAAGTACTTTCCTTTCCAGCGAAATGGTCTACGTGTAGCTTTGTTCAACGTGAATTGCCTCCGATGATGCGTGCAACCGCTGTTCTGTTCCCAATTCCGGTTCAAATGATACTGATAAGTCTGGTGTTTTATATGAGTCGTACACCACACTCACATCTTATGCGACTTTCCCCATCTGCTTGGCCTAGGAGGAACCACATTACCATTGCCGTTTTCAACCTTTTGAGCGGACCACTGGCTTCTCACTATGTTGTACGAAGGAACTTTGCCAAATTTATTTTCTGTTTTGTGCTGCAAACTGTCATCCGGTGCCCTCTTTCACGAGCTTTGTTCAGTCACGGCGCCCGCGGTTAAGGCGCCTGCACCCCGAGGGGGGAGGGTCGGGCGATCTTGATAGTTCGCGCAGACTGTCTCGATTCTCGTGCACCCTCTTGCACATGATTCATCTGCTGAACAGCCATATCACAGTCAACAACAGACCACAAGTTTCATCTTCTCGGTCACCTGGTTACCGTCGATGTTGCTGCTGCTACAATCAGCACAAACACAAATGCATTTCTTGTTGCTCGCTTATGCCCCCCTATCAGCATTTATTTGGCTCCGGTTAACCGGTCCAGTCTTGGGCCAGATGCCACAGAGCTCACCTGCTCTTTGTGTGCACTTTTGGCCTAAGGACCCAGATAATCGGTCGTGGGTACACCGCTGCGACCTGAACGACCTGAAAATACGAGAGGACTAATGGTTCGGTCCCCCACCGAGTCCGGACGCGTCTGTGCGCGTACAAATTTGGCACTGGCTTTGGTATCTTTGGCAGTTTTGCGTGAGATCGCGTTCTGCGTGTCCCTCGTCTATGGCCTTTCGATTTCAGCCCAGTTGACAAAAAACCGACTGGCTGTGAAATTTACTGCTTCTCTCCCCCCCCCCCCCCTCCTATGCCGACAGTGACTCAGCTGTTTTTCTGACCAACTTCGCATGATCGTCAATGTTGGCGGTGGAATGGGGAGGGTCGTGCGGCCGTAGTGGGGGATGCCGGTTCTCTCTTTCTCCGGTCTGCTGCATTTTCGTCCACTCAGACAGCCGCGGAATCTCTACCTCTTTTGAGTCCTTCCAATCCGAGTGCCGACTTCAAAGTATCTGGATTTCACAGGGTTTCCTCAGACGGGCTAGCCTTGTCGGGCTGTGAGCCTACTCCCTTCAGGGCTGTCCGCAAAAAGCAGGGCGAAGCCTGCGCGCTGTCCACGTAAAGCTACCGAATATTTGTGAGGGGGAGTAGGGGAGTTGGTGCGCTGGTTTTTTTTCAGATGTGGATATAAATCTGCGTGAGTAAGAACAGCCTTTTTAGCCCTTGGCAGTTTCCGTTATCTCGATAGTATTTACTCCACTGAGGAATTCAGGGCATTTACTGTTCTATTCCCTGCAGCTATCACGGGAAATGACGGTAGTAGGTATTTATTGTCTAAACAAGCATTATGAAGCACTTTGTACACAACACTAGTGAATATTCCGCATATAGGCATACACACTTCCAGAAAATTCAAAACAAGCTTACGAATGAATCCTGCCCTTCCTTTCAAACATCAAAAATTAAGAGGACGTAACTTATGGAAAATTTGATTTATCAAAACAATTGTACGAAAACATCAGAAATCTATAAACAGATAAACATTGCCGGCAAAGACGAGGGAGATTGAAATGACCATTTCTGGATCAGTAGTTACCACCAGCCAGTCATACCAAACCCCAAATGGTGCACCATCTGTGGCTCGAACTTGCGATTTGCTGCTGGTGGGGCTCGAGAGTGAGCCTCAAGGCAGAGCGGGACGAGTGAGTTCTGTTAGCGATCGGTGAGCGTTTATCAATGAATGCAAGTCAATATTTCCCATCTAAACCGGTAAGACAACGAGCCCGCTGTTCAATGAGTAGAACATTGGACTTCTGATAAACAGTTCGCAGGATCGAGCCTCGGGTGATGCACCAGCTGGGGTTGGGAATGACTGACTGATAACAGCTGATGATGGCCATACCAGTCTCCCTTGTTTTTGCCGGTAATGTTCATCCGCCTATGAAACTAGCCACCGTGCGGCTGCTAGCGGAGCTAGAGAGTGAGCCCAAAAGCAGAACGGGATGAATGAGTTCCGTTAGCGATTGATGAGCGTTCATCAACAAACCCCTGCAGACTACATGGGTAGCTATTTTTTCTGAGTAAAAATTACTGAAACGGCCAAAAGGTTGTTAACAACAACCTAGCCTATTGCAGAATATAAAGTAATGTTTTAATGGTGCTCCATGCTAATCAGTGCTGCACCGTTCCTCGCGTAGTCTTTCCGGTAAGAAACGGGCATCGGACCTCCTCCCCTATTCCAGGAGCTCTGCGCTACTTTCCAGGCTTTCTGATAAGGGTAGAGTCAGGGGCAAGGTTAGGGTTACGGATAAGGTGTTGGTAAGGGTAGATGTTAGGGTTAGGACACAGAATATTTACCCTTCCCGCAATTTCGTACGCCCTCTCCCCCTCTCCCTACCTGTATAACCAGGGGACAAGGAAGTTCCTGTGTTGCCGTATTTTATTTCAGAGGTTATATAATTTGCTGACTTTCAACGCTTACTGCAATTTCGCACCTGCTTGGTAAGGATTTTCTCTCTTCTCAGCAACCTTGCTTCCTCCCTATTGGGCTAATCGTTGAGTGGCATGCAGTCTGCCCACTCAGGCCATTAACCCGATCCGGCTAAAATGCCTCTGTTAGCACTCTTGGCATTTAATTGGTTCGCTCGAGTTAGCCATGCACTCTTAAGGAAACCCCGTTGGTACCAAAGGACGAAGATAATTTTACATAGGCAGGAACTTTCCAGCAACAGGGGTTGCCTTTTTCAGTCTTAATCGGTAAATGAACATGCCACTCCATTGAAACCCAATCGAGGTGAGCGTTACATTTGGCTAGGCGCTTGCCGAGCATTCACGTGAGTGTGCGAATCTGCTTTCAACTGATGCATTTGGCTTGACGACGGCTGCTTAGCCCGAAGTTACCATTCCGGTCTTTTTTTATCTCTGTTGGCACCACCTTGCCCACTTATACCATCAGTCGCCATGCCACTGTCTGTGATTGAGCCTCAAGGCACAACGGAACGAGCATGTCCCGTAGACTGATCTGTTCGCACCCGTCTACCGTCCACCCAGTTGGAAGCTCCATTAATCTAAATATGGAACATGTGACGGAGATGCTACGGCTGCCGAAGCCGTATCTTTATGCGCAATATTGATGAACCATTAAATAAGTGCTGACATTGGGCTTGCACCTGAAGTCCGTCAGTTTTATGTCTCCTGTTTACGCTTCGAGAACCCTTGGTGGGCTGATAATTTTTCCTCTGTTGTTGATGGTGAAGGAGGTAGAAGAAGAATGTGACCAACCATCCCCGACCTTCCACACTAAACTGTGCCCTTACCGTAGGCTATGTGCATTTTCCGACCTCCCTCCCCCTCCACGCACCGATAAAGCTAACTAGCCCGTCTACGCGTGCCACGTACAAAAACCGATCTCCACAGCATGTAACAGGCTTTCACGCGGATGCCTTGGATCTCATGAATGTGAGAGTGCCGTAAAGACCATCCACACTTGTACTCTTTGTGGCAAACTATGCGGCGTATTCTCAGCTATGTTGGCGTTAATCTCGCATTTGGTGCCTCCAGTATTAGAATTCACTGTTTACTGGGTATCAGAAACCCGTCTGACGATTACTGCTCGGGTAATCTTGAATGTTTACGTCGAAGAAGACTGCTACGGCCTAACGATACAGAACGACAAACGTGGACACTTGTCTCAAAAGGTGCCGGATAGCGAAGCGGAGCGGACTAAAGTGCGAGGCGTCAAAAGGTACAATTTGAACATCCACATATTCATCTAAAGGACAGTATTGCTACAGTGAACTTTCGGTCCTTGAATAAGCTTGTATTGATAAACTAGGGTGTGTTGCGATCTCGCGAAGGCTGCTATCAGATGACATCATTTATTTACGCTCAGGCTGACGACAGTTAAAACTACATTCACTCTTTTCCAATATTTTCTTCTTTTTACCTACTTATTTTCCTCGCATATTTTTTCTCATCCGTACGCGCTCAACCTCGGCGTAAAAAGAAGGATGCGTAAATCGTTTATTTTAATTCTCTTTGCCCCCATGCACATCGGTTTGTACTCGATTTTTGCGTGAACATGCGGTGGCTTAAGATTGGTCGCCTTCTTTCCTTACAGTGGTTCGCAATAAGTTTTATCTGACTGGTCCGAGCAATCATTGTTGCTGTGAGCATGGTTATCAGGCGGAGCAAGCTGAAGGAACTTTGCTAGCCTTCTCATGTTCGGTGTGGGTGTGAATCGTTGTGCACTCTGCAATCTCGAAAATAACACAGAGTAAGCGCCATCGTTGTTTTGTGGCCATTGGGAACGATATTCCTTAACTTCAAAAGGAGAAGATATGATCTCTGGAACAAGAATCTCATTGGCCTGACGTTTCGGATTCGCACTCGAACCCATCATCAGAGACCGTGGCAGATAAGGAAGCTAGAGGCACACGGTGAGCAGCATTTATAGAACGTGGTGGTCACGCGATCACATGCGTACTACAATTAGCAGCTCTCGCGATCACCGCTGGGGGGAGAGGGGGCACAATTTATGCGATTATAGCTCGGCCGTCCGTGTGCGAGTCGTTAATGGCCGCGATTGCATCATTCATCCAACAGCTTCTTGTTCCAGCGATCGCATCTTCTCCCTCTTACCTGCTTCCTAAAACTCACCTGCTCCATTCTAGGGTGCTTGAATGTTGTGCTGTGCTGTTCTGCCTCCCTAGGCCGTCAGTAGTTCCTCAAGATTTCTCCCGCCGATGAGCCACAGGACTTTGACGCCAGGCCTCTGTTGACCGCGCTTACAATAATGCTCGGAAAGCCAAAAGGCACAAATGTCTCCTTGGTGCAAAAAAACGTGTGAAATACTCTGCTCCTGGAAGGGTCGTAGTTTGCGATTGTGGTTTTCTAAGTGAATCACACCACGCCTCGAGTTTATTAAACAAATAGTCGGCAGATAGGATTTTTCTGTTAGCCGGCTCTACGGGCTCGGTAAACTACCACGGTCGTGAAGTGTTTTCCATCGGACGGACTCTAATTCTCCGATTACACGTGCTTCTTCCCGATTGTTTTGGTTTAGACTGCTGGATTGGGTTTGCGAGGCAAACCTCTTGTATGCGGAGATCTGACAATTGTATCAGTAAGAAATTGAAAATTTGGTATGGTCAGTTGCACCGTCGTGAACGACGATGTACACCGCGAACCGCGCAGGGTGACGGACGCCAAACAGTGATTTGACTGTAGATTAGTTGTTAGTGGATCAGACTTGTGCATCATCGCCTCTCGGTGGCCGGGCCGAGTCAGGACGACTTGCAGTGGAAGATGGCGCGGGTGGCTGACAAAACCGAACAGACCATATTGCCGTCTTACGCAGCATCTACCGCACTCTCGCCTCCCGGTGGCCGGTCATAGTCAGAACGACTGGCAGCGTAAGATGGCGCGGGTGGCTGACAAAGCCAAACAGGCCTTCTGCGTGTGGCACATGCTACCTGGTTTCTGCACAGTGTACCACGTTTTCGCAAGCAAAGGGGGTGTGGTTACGACTTTGTTTCTACCTAGACTGGAGTGCCCTAGAGACCGCATTCAGCAGGAGCAGTTAAGCCTGACTCTCCGTTGAAACACTAATTCGTACACTAAAATATCCCGGGGTGGTTCATACACGCCAGGATGTTCGCTCTCCGGTCACCTGCGTAAGTCACACTCACACAAATGTGTTACTTCGGTAGCGTGCATTTTTTCTTTTGTTCCATCATTTTGTGTGCATTGGAAGGCGTTTCCTCCAGAGGATGCCCGAAAATTTGAAATTCTCTGCTTATTTTGTAGGAATAACGTTTTTCGTGTTTTTTTACATGAAGAAGGGGCGCCGCGGTTTTCCAGGACCTTGGAATTGCTCCAAAAGCTGTCATTAATTTGCTCATTGTGCGTACAATCTACACATAATGCTGCGGCAAATTAACCCATACAGATTGCACTATTTTACGAGTACTCGCAAGCATTGTCATGTCGGCGCCGTAGATATATGGCTTCAACCTTGCAGAAATGACAGCGCGTGATTTCGAAACCCGACTTGGAAACAACTAACTGGGTGTTTTTAAAACTGCTGTAATTTCTACATTACTCTCTTTAACTGCGCAAATCGAAGAAAACGCTATGTCATATAAAATGCCTTCCCTGCGGGATGTTTTACACAGACAACATAATTAATACGCGCAGCTTTGTTGTACTAACTTTGGATGGTTTGGGTTTTCGCTTATTCATGAAAATGTTCTCTTGGTCAACTTGCATGGTTGTCTCAACTCTATTCCAGTGTCAGTGCTTCGGGTTGGATCTGTAAACGATAGTTTTCCCAAAATCTCACCAACACAATGAAATGTGCGTAGCGGTGGCCTGCGCATGAATTCCTTTATAGTGAATCAGAATTGAACCGCATCTACCTCATTCTCTCTCCCCGATTGCATGTGCCACGCACCACCTGATTTTTCACATGAGCCGAAGTGCCGAAAGGAAGGGGTCTCACATAGTGCCGCGGAGTCCTCAACAAGGCAGCCGTTGCGATCTGATCCTCGTTCCACAGGAAGGTCGAATTACCACGCCAGCCAGTGATCTTTCAATTCACAACTTTTAGCGCGTCGCAGTGGTTTAAAACGCCTCAGCTTTATTTCAGTGGGGAATACGCCATCTCGCCATAAATGAAGTGTCCCCACTATCTTTCATTTTCTGTACACGACGGGACGTGGCGACAGGCTCCGTCTGGCCTATCCACCACCAGCAGCAGCAGCGGTAAAAACATCTATAACAACAACGAATCCCAACCTGCCCCACTGTCCACATGCATGTAGGGTTAAGGAAAGTCCCGTCGGATAAATCTGCGGTAGATCGTCCCTCCAAGCTGGGCAGTGGTTACTTGTGCATGTAGTGGTTTCTATTGGTGGTGACTTCTACGGCATATGCCCCACTCTCTTTCCGCACTTCCCAACGTGTTCAAAGTTCGAGGAAAAAGCTACTAAGATTTGGAGTGGGGTGGGGGTACGAATGACTTATATATACCCCTAACCAGGTCATGGGCACACGAATGGCTCGAAATACAGGTGGCCTTGCACCAACTTACAGATAAATTGTGGTTTTATTTTAAATTTTTAGGGCTTGGGTTGGGACTATAATTAAGATTAGGACTGCGGTTTAGGGTTGTGTCATGCTTAGGGGGCTGACTACGCGGTCCTAACTATCCCGTCGGTCGGCAACCTTCCAGTGTGTTTGTGTGGAGTGCCTGACTGGTTGACTGAGAGTCAGGCTGCAATAGCTCCTTCCTAATGTGGCCTTTATGGCATTCCCACGCAGCTGGGATCCGAGCCGCCCCTCTCTTGTGTCTTTGTTTGTGGTGGACCACAGTACGTGGACCTGCGCCCTCTCCCACCTCTGGTCTTCTTGACTCTGTCTTTACGCCGAGCCTAGGTGGGGGAGTGGAAAAGAAGGGGAGGTAGATGCATTGAAATTCTATGCTCATTATAATCTGGCGCTACTCACCGTCCCTGCACCACCCTCTTGTAGAGCATACGGTGAACATCGTTGGACTACGACGGTCGAACTGTCGTCATGGTAAGGAGACGGGAATATTTGTCTTTACTTGAATTATAGGCAGGGCGACCTTTATTGCGTGGGCGGGACGTTCATATTCCCATATCCTGTTTAGGAGACCATATAAGTCATCCTCGTCGGAATGGGCACGACGGCACTGGCTTACTGGTCGGCGGCTGACCTTTCGTATGCCCTAAGCGAACCAATTTTTAATATTTCGTACATCATAAGGATTGGAGTCGTCATAAGAGGGCGTCCTTGCACTCAGCCGCCAAACCCAAAGAACAATCGAGTTATCCGGCCGGCAGTCGTTCAGGTCACGAGTTTTTGTCCGCCATTACGGTTTCAAACCCGGCATCATAATCAAAAGTCCACTTGTAGGAGCCTGGACGTTATAAATTTTACGAGTGGCGTCAAGCCTGCGTGAAAGATGGGAACTAACCGCGAAAAGCATGTTACAGTAAAAAAAACAACCCCGGAGGCGAGAAGACCACAATTTCAGTATCCTTTCCTGTTATTGTGGCTGATGTTGTCTACTTTGCGCGAAACTACACCCCAATTAATCCCCTGCTCGTTATCTTCTTTCTTGTTTGTCTGCCTCCAGGCTGAAAACATCCTCCTGCGGGAGCCCTTTCCCTCCTCAGATGTTTTCATCACCGACTTCGGCTTGGCCTCCGTTTTGACCGACACAAAGCCGCACAGGGAACTTGCCGGTACCCCTGACTACACCGGTAAGTCGCGTTTCCGAGCCAGCAACCAACCCCTTTATCTTGCGTCGCTTTCAGCGTTTTTTGTGTAAAAATGATATGACAAACTGTCAGCGTAGTATGATTCCATCGCAGCTTTTCCCGGGGTTCGAGCGTCGCTGCTGTCAGCCGTCCTCTTTCTTCCACCTTTATCTGGCTCTTTTTAATGTCATTCGGAACGATAGCCGATCGCTATCGAGTGTGCGTGTGCATGCGCATCTAGAGGCCTTCGATCTTATCTGATGCAGCTGCTGACTACTGGATGCCGAGGCATCCCGATTAATTTAGGCATGGGAAATTTCATGGGCACTTTTTAGCTCAACGAGGGACGTAAGTAGTATATATATATATATATATATATATATATATATATCGTCTGAGGCAGGTAACGTCCTCTCGCAACCTGTGCACATGCGGAAAGTGTTTGGGTGGTGATGGGATTGCGTTATCTTGTCACGTGGATTCTCAGTTCAACAGTCGAATTATCAGTGCTGTTTTTTTTTTTTAAAGTACGAACTGAACTGGCCCCCAGCTTGAGCTCAGACAACTGCTTACGGAGTGCAGATTTCGGCATCGGAAGGAAAAACAATGGGTTTATACTTCTGATCCGTGTGACCCGTAGCTCTCTCCTCCCAGGGCTGGATCACAGGCCCATCATGCGTTGGCTAATCTCCAAGATCTAACCCTTTCCACTGCCCGCAACTCGCAGTTTGTTTATACACCTTTACGTCTATGACGTATTACTGAACTACCGAGCTTGCAGCAGCCATCGTCAGACCACGCGCTGACTCAGCACAGTCCCCCCCCCCCTTCTGTAAAGCATAAACATCTGTGCACGGACTTGGCGTGCCTTTTGCAACGAATTCTCAGGACCGTCATTGGCTCACAGCCTCCCCCCTTTGATCTCCGTACGCACACTCGCTGGCCACCCGCTCCCCGCCCCTCTTCCCCGGCCCGCTTTCTCGCCAGGTGCACCTGGCCTCAAACCGGAGCGCTCTGGACCACCGGAAGGGAGCCCGATCAGACCCGAAGAAGGGGGCAGTCCTTGCGCACGCGGGTGCGCTAAGACACGCGAGTCCGGTAAACGAGAGGGACTCTGTTGCCTCGGCCTGAAACGACGACCAGGCGCGTGCGCGCACCACGTGGAATCGGGGGCGGGGCGAGGGAAGGTATGGGCTAAATGCGGTAGAGAAGGAGTGGGTGAAGGAGGGGAAAGAGAGGGATTGAAATCGTTCCTCCGTTCGACCCTCACAGCATGTTTAATAGATCTGACGTGGTTGCCAGTTGGCGATCCTCCTTCGGACTTCATGCTGTATAGTGCCCGTATCAACACTCTCCATCCAAGTGAGCGAAGTTTGGTTCATGCATTGACTGCGATGGTACGTGAGATACGGGTCCGTATGTCTGCGCACACGCCTGCTCTCAGTTGCCCTGACGTGATTTTACCTGTGAGAAGTGATGTGTGAGGAAGAAAAATGTGAGGTGCCTGCTTTGCGAATTTATCTAACTGACCAACGTATGCGCCTGTCATCCTCGTCTCCCCAAGTAGTCCAGATCTTTTTCCAGTTCGATGAACGAACTGTCGGGTACTTCTGCCAATTGTATTCCCTTTCGGTATGCTATAGTGTGATTAGGGCAGCATGCATAAAGACTTAAGCTGCATCTAAAACCTGCTAGCAGATAGTCTCGAGCAGGTGTTTTCGAACCCCCCCCCACAACAGACTTTCGTTCGGTCTTAAGAAGCTACTTCTTTAGCCTGGCGAATGAAGAACACCCTTCGGCAGGTCTTAAAACCGCTCATATTTTACCCAATGAGCTGATGTTGTTTAGACGCCCATTCTTATCCACCGCGGGAATTTAGTGGGTAGCCTTTTGATTGGTCGTTTGGCGAGCACTTAGATGTTGTGCTACGTCACATAAATTCGCAACCCTTCACCGTTCCCGAAAGCATGGACCGTAGTAAAGGCTTCGCTTTCAGGTCTATCTCACCTACGTCCTCAACGAACTCACATGTCCACCTGGGCCCCGGTGTGGTTGTTTGGTGCTTGTGTTGGCAGGGTAGACAAAGAAGGAAAAACTGTAACCTTGTGTCACACGGCTAACAGTTCCTCCTCTGGCTTTCAAGGCTTTTTCATAATTATAAACACCAGTGGTTCATTCGCTGCTCAACCCCCTCATGTTTAAACTCGCCTAAAGACATAACTCTGCACATCGTGGTCATGAAAAGGCATACTTTTAAAATATCATTTCACCTCATGAGTTCGGTGACTTGCTGTGAGCATGTGGTCGTTGGGCCCTCTAGATATCGCCTTCCAGAGGCCGCAGACAACCAACTGACTGTTTCCGAATCTTTATTGTGGTAGCTGCACTGGGTCCGCACCCCAAGTAACCTCGTCGACTACCGGAATGGAGTTGTGTGTGTACTGTGGTTCGGTCGGTAGGTGGGTGATGTTGTGGTGAGCGCAGACATGTGATTTATACCAGACCAGTCAGCCACCATGCCCTATTTGATCGCCGCCAGTCCGCTTGGCGTAGTCTTGAAACTGGGCTACCACAGCACTAGGGAAAAAAGAGAGAGATAGATAAGTTGGTAAGACTGTTTCGCAAACCATCACTTCCTCCGTCACAGAGAAGCAGGCGTATTCGTCATGTTCGACAGATGACCTATCAACCGCCCTCCTGGCATCGATGGCGGCCGGAGGCGTGTTAGGGGATCGTGGGTGCCAGACGTTTAAACTAGTTTCTGGAGGGGAACCTCTCTTTAAGACTGTGCTGTGACGGGCCTCCACGTTGTAATTCTCGCGACTGCGTATACTGAAGTACGCTTTGCTCTGAAGCTTTTGCCGTTGTCAAGGCCACATGCCACTCTCCAACCGGTGTGAATATGTTGAGTGTTTTGTGTGCTCGGCGTCTCCACCCGCGTCCGAAGCTGCTCCAACTTCGTTTCGGTGACCTTTACCTACCAGTCCCGACATCTCTGAAAAAAATGGTTCAAACTGGCTTCTCCTCTAAGGGGTGTGCGCGAAAACTCATAAACAGATCTCTCTATGCCTACCGCATCTTTCGTCTCCCCAGTTTATCGGCTTGACTAGTGCGATCTCGCGACTGCAAGCTGCCACCCCTAATGAATCCTCAGAGTCGACCTGGGGTTAATTTATGTTTTGACGATCCACACCGGTTGGGGTGGAGGGCTACTGGGCTGTGTTTGCACTTTTTGAGGTGACACTGCCTAAAAGTCTTTTCCCTCCGTCCGTAAAACACTGCATGCAATTGCTCTCACCTCACAGTCGACGTGTGAAGGTAGATAGTCACATTTTTTGTAAAAATTAACCCTGTTAAGGAGAAGATATTTGAGGGACAATGGAATCACAGGTTGGGATTCACCTGCGAAACCCCCCTATCCAACAAAGATGGATTTGGAAATCTGGGCTATTATTTTGATTGCTGACTGCTTCAGCGCCTCTCAACTTTAAACCTGTCCTGAATATTTTAACGCAAAATGCACTTACAGATCACTTACGCGACTAGAAAGTACACCGCTTTCAAGTACACTCGATGGATAAGGAGGGTTTGTATGCGGCCCACGGGAGGGTAGGGAAATAGAAACACCACAGCGTTTAATTCCAGCGAAATTATTGTTATCATTGAGGTTAATGTTAGAGTTTGAGGTGAGGAAATGAAAATAGATGCCTTTAAAATAATCTAACCCATATCACCTCTTTATGTGGGGGTACATAAGATATTCTGCCCAACTCGTGATCCACAATCTACTATAAACACTTGTGGGTTGGGATGTGGCTGGCTGACGATGAATAATACGTTGGAAATGCCGATTCTAGTCTCCTCTGTAGTTGTCGGTAGTGCTTTTCGATTGCCGACTACTGGTTACTGCATGACTACCTGCGAGTAATTTTAGACAGGCGAACCATTGTACGCCACCCCCGCGTGACCTTGAATACTCTTGATCACATCACATAAGGCATGGTATCGTCATTAAAAATTACCGGTAACGATACACCGCCCAAAATCAACTGTTGGCGAATCAGGTGTTCAAAGCGGCTGTTACGATTTTCGACCTTTGTTTAGGCCTGATGAAGCATCACTCCGCACAGATACATTCGCACCGAGCTATGCCTGGAGTACGCGCGTATCCGAATGAGCTTGGAGACTTGTCAACTATACTCGCTCATCGAGGGGTCTCTTAAATGCTCTATGCGCTAGGGAGTCCCTCAAAGTTTCCCACTAGCGCCAGTCTACAGATCTCTCGCTGGAGTTGCCAGCCCGCCAGTAGCTGTGAAATCTTCCTTTCTTGAAAGCATTTTCTCTTCCCTACCTGAATTGTTTTTACGCTACTATGCCGGCCTGCAGGCATTGCATTTTACGGAACAAAAGTCCTATAAATTGCGATCGTTAGCGTGGATGATACCTCTGTGGATGTCTCCGAATTTCATAGCAGAAATTTCAGAGCTAATAGCGCCGCTAGGAAATAAATTTCTGTTAAACGTGCAGATAAGTCCATTGTGATCACTAAGTACTCCGGGCATACCCAACCCCATGTGGTGCACCACCCTTCCGTGGAGCATACGGTAGACATCTTCGGACTACGACGGTCGAACTGTCGTGTGTGTGTGTGTGTGTGCGTGTTGCGACCCGTAAACGCACCAGGTGATAAATGAGTTGGACCGACATGGGGGCCACATCAGGGCACGGCAAGCGCTATTCGGGTTGCCCTCCCATAACAAATGCCGAACATGGGGGGTGTGGTGGCACGCCCAGGGGCGACTCCAGCCGCGCCAGCCACATGCACCCTCTGCCGCCACCGGTATTCTTGACTCTTTCATGATATCGGGTTTGTGTGGGGGAGGAGGAGAGAGTGCGGTAGCTGCAGCGCAAAGCTACTCTCACTTAAAACTAATCCACGTGCAAGCCACCGTCCCTGCGCCACCTGCCTGTGGAGCATACAGTGGACATCGTCGGACTACCATGGTCGAACAATCAGACAACTGACCGGCTCGGACAGTGGTCTGATTGTGTGGGTGGGGGAGAGAGTGAGGTTGAGAGCTCAGCGTATTTTCCTCACTATAAACAATCTGACGCGCTTGAAACTATCACGGTGCGCTAAAAGCCGTGGCTTGGAAAGTTGCCAACTGACGGGATAACTCGGACCGCGTGGTCAATGTGTGTTTTTTGTGGAGTGGCGGACTGAGAGTCAGGTTGCAATTGCTCCTTCTTAATGTGGCCTTTATGGCACTCCCACTCCGTGGGATCCGAGCCAGGTGTGGTGGCACGCCCAGGGGCGGCTCCTGCCGCGCCAACCACCTGCGACCCTCTCCCATCTCCGGTCTTCTTGACTCTGTCTTGACACCGGGCTCAGGTGGGGGAGGAGGAGAGAGTGCGGTAGCTGCAGCGCAAGGCTACTATCACTTAAAATTAATTCACGCGCAAGTCACTGTCCCTGCACCACCTGGTGTGGAGCATACGGTGGACCTCGTCGAAATCGACGGTCGAACTGCCGTGTGTGTGCATTGGTATTTTAACCCAACGTCCAAATTCAGACGCATCGATAAATTGATTAATCGATTGACTTGACTCCTCTCACCTTGGGGAGCGTACGCGTGCCAGGAGGCTCAAACAACTGCGATTGCATAAGCGGGATAGTAATATTCGGCGCGTGTCATCTTACTGGCTGCACACTTAATAATGAGCGTCTTTCTTAATATATTATCAAATGAGCTGTTCCCGGAGAGGGAGATGGGGGGTGGAGAAAGCTTGAGATTGAGCCCCAGGACAGAACTGGACGAGTATGTTCCGTTACGCGATCGGTGAGCGCCAAACTACCACAACCAGAAGTGCCTATGCCACACATTCAGCCATTTGGTTAGCTGTTTAGGGTAGACCGCAGTAATCTTGTGCCCGATCGGTCTGCTATACCTAGTGGAAACCAACTAGCCTGGGAACTGAACTTACCAAATAGATAGGGATAATTTCTCGAGTTGTTCTGTTGAAATGGCTATCCTCGAGATTTCACTTTTAAAGCATATGGAGCGGTATAACACCAAACACAATGATAGTCTTGTTTACCCAGCGGGAAAGGTACTTAAACAAACCACTCGGAGAATTTCCTCTTAAATTGAGCATATGCCTAAGCTTATCTGAAGACAACTAAGAAAAGTAGATATGAAATGCGCACCAATCAACAACTCCGTTTCGCACCCGACTTTTCTTCTTTAAAGGCGGGTTTAACTACTTGAATGGGTAGTTGGTTCGCAGAAGATCCCGTTAAGTGAGTAGTGTAAACTGCCGCGGACAAATATAGAGACTACCCACCGATGGTAAGGTACCGAAATCACTTATCTAAAGTAGTCATATACACATTAGATGCAGGACACACGACAGTTCGACCGTCGAGTTTACCTATGTCCACCGTGTGCTCTACAACATGGTGGTGCAGGGACGGTGACTTTCGCTGGACACACGACACACTTGCGTGAGAAAGAACTCGTATCTTTGCACCTACCAATTAAAGAAGGACTGGAAATTCTCCAATACATACACTCGGGTGAAGTTCCCCTAAGCCGGCATTGTGATTTTCCTGCTGCATATATAATTCTCAGGAACATGTACAACCCTTCTCAATTGAGAAACGTGCTACTGCTGACATCTATTGGCGTAAGCTCTAACCAATCACTAAGTCACTGTATAATTCTTAACGTATCCAATCCCGGCCCACTTACCGTACGTCTGACGATTTCTGGACGATCCATTGCTGAAAATATACAAAATAGACCAGTCTCTCTTGTTAAGGAACTTCAAATCGGTAACTTGCATGTCTCGGTATGCCTGCATCTTAATTGTATGGCGCTCAGAATCGCATGGCAAATTAAGCTCTACACATTATAAGCAGCTGAGCAATGCAAATTAATATAATTCGTTATTTCTTATAGTTGTGTACTTTTCTTTCAAATCTCCACGGCTACTGCCACTTTTTTCATTTTTCCAGGACAAAGTTTGTTTCCGTCCAGCCGAGCATGCTTGCTTTATCGATCGCCGTGTGTTTTAATTTAAAAGTCAATTCGATAAAACCAGTTGAGTGTATCCACATTAGTCTCAGGCAATTTAACGGCATTAAATTGCTTCTTGTGCCGATATTTGAAAATTCGCTTGCGTCCCATCTTGCGAGTGTCTTTCGGATCGATTCTGAAAATGTTTATTCTTAAGGGTTTAGTCCAAGTTCGCGTATTAATTTTCTCGGAAATTAAACGAGGCACACAAGCTCTACGGGCATCGTCTACGGAGACTTGCAATTCGATCCTGAAGCTACGATATCGACGTCAACCACCAGATGTGTGACGTTAACTGGGTACTGTGCTCATCGATCTAGCCTGATTATAGGACAGCTCACACCGAAACATTTGTGCCTTAGTGCTCAAGCTATGATACTTATCCTTATTGGCCGCTTGCAGGTATACAAGCCTTCAACTGCCAAGCAAAGCTAGTTCCTTTCCGTCTGCGGTCAGGGGCTCTGTTGGTAAACATCATTAAGATATGGAATTTGTCAGTTGAATCCAGGCGACTTACATCCTTACAAAGGTGACCGCATTGTGATCACCTAGAGTCAGTGCACACCTAGGCAACCTCGCGTTTTGCGTTCGCCGGACAATCGGCCTTCTCGTCTCAACCACGTTTTTGTGAGGTTTTTCAACTGATTACTTTTATGTATCAACCGCGCAATACAACTAACGCTGCCTTCTAGGAAGTTACGCTGGTTCTGTTTTGCCTGTACTAAGGCCTTGTTCTTGCTAGTCATGAGTTCGAATCCCATCAGAGTCAGCGAGTTTTTCACAACTGGGTTAATTGAACTATGCAACTCTACAAAAAGCACATATTAGAAGACCTTATCTTTGCTGATAAGGTCAGCATTCAGTCCTAATTAGGCTGACGGCCTCGGCCGCGGGACTTGCCCTTTACCTTCAAACCAAAGGCCATTTGGCTCTGTCAACTTGGCTACGACTGCCTCTGATGATGGGTTTGCGTGAGAATTCGAAACGTCAGGCCAATAAACTACTTGTTCCAGCGATCACATCTTATTCTTATTCTTCTGAACGTACCCTACCCAGGGGTACTTGTAGAATTAAATGGCTGTTTATCTCGTGATTTTTGAGGGCATTGCCTTAACCTCTATTTTATTCTTAATATTTTCCTTTTACTCCCGTCTTCAATCCCCCCTCTCGTTCATTCTTGGTCCCAGTCTTATTTTCTGCTTTCCTTTATCATATCCACCGCTTCTTTCATTTGCTTTACTATATACTGATCACCTTTTCAAAATTTATTCTCGCTCTTTTCATCGTCCCAAACTGTTGGTGTTCAGCTGCGTGGCCGTTTGAACCATTGCGCCTTATTCTAGTCGCGAAGTTACGCATAGTGATGCTAGTAAGCACCAGTTCTAGCTTTTAGACCCGTTAGATTTCGGATCCCAATTGCTGCTGCTCCTATCACCAACACCACACCCCTGCTGCTGCTGCTGCTGCTACTACTACTACTACTACTACTACTACTACTACTGATATATCCGATAGCTAGTCTGTATCACCGAGTGCACTATTAATTGTTACATTGCTGTCCCACTGCTTGTTCTTAAAAATGTTTATTTACTGATCTTTTTCTTGTTTCCTCCTCCGTTTGTAGCCCCCGAGGTCATTAGCTACGATCCAGTCTCCTTCGCAACAGATATGTGGTAGGTGTCGCCGACTATTTTACCATCCCTTCGCGATCTGCTGATTTTTTAACAAAAATTACCTGCCCCCACTCTTGCCTGTTAATGTGGTAATTGGTACGCTTCACCAGGAATATAATTTTAGCTGCCTATAACCGTGTCAGCCTAGGTCTAATTTCTTTGGTCAAAACAGACACATTTCAATTGGACTGAGAGTTCGACCAATCAGTCCACAGTTTTTGACATCAGCCTAGGTCTAAAAGATGTCCCACAGAATGGAAGTGGGGTGGGATTCTAGGACCTTTAATCGTTGTTTAACCATCAAAGAACCATTGTGAGTCGGGAGAACCCCGATTCCTAATTCGTCCAATTTTTGAAGCTTGATGATTGAAAAATGTATCGGGGTTTTCTGATGAAAAGGCCTAGAGTCCTTCCATTTGAATGTCCCGGAGTTTTTTTCAGGTAAATTACGAGGTATATTTTGTGCGGTTCCTGATAGTACGTATCCGCGGGGATTAGGTGGTCTAATCTCGATGGCATTTAAGGACCATTACGTTGTCATTCTCGTCTAATTTCCCCGGGTAATTTCATACCGAATCTGTATCTAATGGCTCAATATCCGTTCATGATATAAATTAGGAGTTTTCCAAACTTAACGAAATCCGACCTCTTAACACTAGCCTCTCTAGTATTCAGTCAGCTGTTGTCCTTGAACGACTTTTCACTCCCCTTTGAGTGCCTTTCAAAGAATGCTTTGCTTGTAACTAGGTCTCACCGAAATTAACGGGTTGGTCAAAAGATGAAACTCAGGTAACAGCGTTAAGCTATTAAATACTCTCTGCTTTCGTTAAATCTGACTAACCTTATTCAAAATTACACCTCTACCTCGTCACTGCATATTGATACGAGATTTTTCTTGCCTTGACATCTATCAGGCATCCCCAAAAGCCAGCCTGAAATTGGAAAGCATTCGGTGCTGCGAGACTCATCCGGTGAACTTAATGTCACATCTGATTTATTGGGTTGAAACCAGGCTATTCACCAAACCGTGAAAGGCATCTGGTGCTATAAGGGTTTTTTCAGTCCTAACCAGTCAGGCATCGATTTGCCGTTATTTCACCCCGAAAGAGTGATCCTACCAGGCTTGGCGAGATCGGGAATGGAGGCAATTGAAGTACCGCCATCTGACGCTTGTTTGGAAGTGCCCACTCCCGTATTGACCTTTAGCCAAATTCAACGGTTTTTGAGCTAGGATTAGACGCGTTAGCATTAGGAGCGACACGAGTTTACTTATGTCCTTGTCTAATCAGCGTTCTCTTCAAGGAGAACCAAGCTGTGTTTTCTCGAGTTCCAGACAGCTACTCAAACATGGATACTCTCTAGAAATGACCCAAACCCTTTATAGATAATGAATTCGCTAAAATAACTTTGGGGACGCAAACCTATCACACATCCTAGCCATAAAAGTAAATATTACACAAACGTAATACCTACTGTCCGAACATAACTCAGAGGGAAAGAGAGAGATGCGCTTTATTTTGAAAGCATCATTTCAATATTTTCCGCAATAAGACCCGCATTCACCGTGGCTAAAAATTGGTACGTAAAAGTGATAACACCGGAAGATAGCAAACGATACATAGGGACCGAACGCTGCAAATGTTGGCCTCATGAACGGTCGTCCATGAATGGCTCGCTCAATCTGCTCCAGATTATCTTCCTTCAAAGTGGTACTAGTGTCATTTGTAATTGACCTTATTATGATAGTTACAATAAGCGAATAGGGATAAACAACGGTATCGAATGCGCAAAATGGGCCAGCGCATGTGAATAGAGGAGAAAACAAATGGCGACTCGGTTTCAAAAGCCCGCTCAAATTTCTTCGGAATCAGGAAAATTGATAGGGGCAAGAGGGGGAAGAGAAGTGTATCTCCTCGGTGGAACCTTCACTGTCGAGATCCTCCTTTCAAAACATGAACGTTTTTCTTTTGAATGTCGAATCCAGACTTTTCCTTCAGTCCCTCCCAGTTGGAAACGTGACTCGTCGGTCCGAATGAAAGGAGAAGAAGCGAAAGCAGTAGGATGCGAGCGATTGTAACGCAGGAAGCTCACTAGCCTCTATGATCCGGCGCGGCTATTATTTCCCAACGACCGCTATCCGGAATTTGCTGATGATCCAGCTGTTACACCCAACATATAACAACGACTATGTGTTCATCCAGACACTTCGCTATCTCAGGATTTAATTTATTTCTACATCCCAATCCTCGGCCTTGCCGCATAGCTCCCCCAAATAGCATTAATATTTTTAAAAGCATAAATTTATATGTTAGCTTGGGTAAGGTCTGGAGTAGGCCTAATTAATTCTTCCGACAGCAGTGGACCACAGTGTTCCTATTGTATGGCATCAATGTACCTCTAAAGTACATTGATCTAGGTGTTAGTTATGCTGCTTCCCATACAAATCCGGAGTCATGCGACACTTCCACAATATCAGCAGGCATGGCAATCTGCATAAAACCCCAAATGAGCAGTTGAAAACGTACCTACAACGTTTGGTACACACAACCTTTTCCAGCATTTTAATATAATACGGGTAATTATTTAATTATCGAATTAATAATTAAGAGCTTTTCTGAATAAACACGCGCCTTCCGCTCATTGGTTAAACAGTGAAATAAGTCGGCATTCCGTAGAATGATGGTTCGAGGAGAGTACGCACAACCGTTCCCTGTCGTAGCTGATCCTTAGTTGAATGCTGGCTCATGTCTCCTGCACTATCAGTAGCCACTCATGTCTAACAATTTGAATTTCATTTAAAAGTGATCTGGCCTTATTTCTTTTCTGATTTTATTTATAGAGGCGAAATTTAAATTTAGAACTCATGTGTACGACCTCCGAAACATAAGAGATCGTAGTGGCAATTTTTGCATTGGTTACCATCTTCCATCAGGCACACGCTGACCTCAGGACGTGAGTACTTGAAATTCCGATCTGGGTGATTAAGTTTGGCTACGGATTCCACGCTCTAACAACTTTCATAGGGACGAAATAGGAAAATGTTTAGTGTCCTAAAGGCATTAAATTATTATACAAGAAGCGTAAGGGAAATTTGATCGTAATTTTCGCAATGTTGAACCTTGTACTGGGCGTGGCACGGCAACGACTACAGGATGAACCGTCCTCTCCCCCTGTTGTTAACACCTTTGTATCTCACCTGGCTCCTCTGGTTGAGTCACTTATCCGATGTATGGGATTCCTCACGCTTTTATATGCCATTGGAGAAGCGCTGAGACGATGTGGCACCTTATGGAAGGTTTAGTATGCCGGTTCTTTCACTAGGGTGCAGGAAGGGGGATAATAATGACCTTAATGCTGCCATCTCAGACGCCCATGATAACGATGTTTGTTCCACCGATGGACTTACTGCTATCAAAATTGGGCGTGGTGGCTTTTATCACTGCGGAGGCATCCTCTCGCTTCTTTCATTGACATCTAGTCCTGTTTACCCTTTATTTGTATGTTTCTATCGCACCCCTACACCTCGTCGTGCGTATGCGGTCGAGTTGTGACCTTTGAGCTCCTAAAGTAGGCAGCACTGTTGTATCAGTCCTAAACGGGGGTTAGAAATTGTCCCGTTATCGGCGAAGTATTCGAGTGCCGTCTAGTGTGTATTAGTAAAGGGACTAACACCTGTTCATGGAGGTGCTTGTGTTCCTCTCCATGCAGACTGAATAACCTGCTGGGTGGCCTTTATTCCTTATCTTAACGAATTAATTCCCCGTCACATGCCTTTTTGGTTCGATATGACAGGCACCCCGACAGGACACGGGAATAAGAACGCCAATAACCGTAACCCTAATCCGAATCTCCTGGAAACTCAGCGCAAAGACACACGTATTATCGGTGGTTCGGGTTCCGAACACCGATCGGTAACGGGACTCACTGGACCCGTTGTGCTTTGAGCTACATTGCAGTCTCCTTTGCCTGTGTCGGCAATCTTATTCTGCATGTAATACTAGGAATGACGGTGCTTTACATTATTAACCTTAAGTCTTCTTTTCCCAGGCACACAGCCTTTTTATGTCCCCCACTGCACCTCCAAATGCCTGCCTGTCTGTGGCGCGCTTAACACCTCGTTCTCATCTCTCCCCCCCCCCCCCCCCTCATGCCATAACGGAGGCGACATTACACGGTCGTTTAGTGGTGCGAATGTCATCCGGTGGACACTGTGACCCGAACTCTCACCTGGCGACTTCTGTTTGGCCCCTTCTGACTTCTCTCTTCCGTACAGTTAGCCTCTTTGTGAGCGTCATTTAGCTTTTGGGCGCACGCGCGCACCGCAGTCCTGCATTTTGACACAATTACGTCCCCTCACCCTCATTAGCGGCATGTTCTGCGTAGAAGCAGACCCTTCAGACCCTGACATCAACGACGACAGTACGTGACGCGAGCTCTTAGGGTCAAAATAAGTTTTACTTCGGCTCCGTAATTCCGCGCATCTCCTTTTAACTGTTTCTAACGTGTTTATGACCGGCAGAGAAAATGGTGTGGATACCGCCGTCTTACTGCAACTGACTTTGAGAGCTGATTCGGGGTTGCCCCAGCAACGCTCTTTTTTCGGTCAACCTTGGTGACGATGAGTATTACTGGCAAAAACACGGGTCATTTAGGACTTTATTACTGTCGGCGTCCAGCCCAATCTCAACCTCTGGACGGGGCGGACCCGAAGACCGGCCTAGTTACGCCTTGAACTTAGAGTGTCACTAGGCTCTATCTGTTGGCCTAGCGAAGCGTCGGCGCCACTTGAGAGCGAAGCTCGCTGATCCGACCTGGTCGCAGGCGTTCTGTCCCGCTTTTGAGTTTGCAGGTGACTTGCTAATCGAAATGAAGAGGCGAGTTCCAGGAAGTAGTCGCGAAGGAGGCACGATCATTGGAACAATTCTCTCGAACCCATCATCACAGACGGTCACAGAAATGGGTAATATAAGATACAAAGAACACAGTATTTGTAGGGCGTGGTCTCCAGGCCACCACTCGCCTACTATATTTGGCAGTCCTCGTGGTCTTTGCCGGGGGCCATAGATGATACGATGAGTACTTGTCAGTCCGTGTTCGAGTCGTTAATTGCCGTGATTTCATCACCGTTGTCAATCCTTGGCGTGATGATTATTCGGCAGTTCGGCCCGCTGTCACCCGGACTGCGGGTCACTCACATCGTCCTCGTGTGGCTAGTAATTGTGCTCAGGCAAAATTGAACACATAATATGAAGCTGGAAGTTCATTGCGCTTGGCATTTGAATGTGGGCAGGAGAACGGTGACTCAAGTAGCTCTACGTGCAAATGTCTCGTGTTCCCGCTGCATAGACGGGCACTCTAACGGACTGACAGCTGACTAGTTGTACACGATGATCATTCCACGCCAACTGCACCTCATGCCTCCATGCCATCGGAGGCTACTTGAAGCTGTCGCCCTCAACAGCCACACCAGCGTGAGTCCTGCGGGCTAAGCCTGCGGAAGGTAGTTGGCCTTTTCTCTCAGTCAATGAATTTGGGTGTGTACATTGGTTCGGTCAGTAGGGAAGGAACTGGTCTTGTCTAGGCGTGTACAGACGTGTGTTGCCATTGGAGCGCTGCGGGCAAGGACAATTGTCCCTCACTGCGATCGAATTCGCGCGCAAGTCACTGTCGCTCTTTCGGGCGGGAGTAGGTTATTGTCATGTTCGCATAAGGGCTATTAGATAACTTTCGGGAGCCATTTTGTTGACTTCAAATGTCATGCGAACGACCAATTTCTTCTGCAACTCACTCCGGGTCCGCTTTTTTAAACTTAGGCGACGCACAGTGTTCCTTTCCACGGGCTGTCCGCTGAAGACGCGTTAAGAGGGTATATGCCTGCATTTTCCGTTCCGATTTGAAGGAAAGTGAGACAGAAACCCATCAGATTAAGGTTAATATTTTCCATGTCTAGGCAAAACCTTCTTTTTTCTCACAAAAGGTAACACTAGACGAAAATTAGTCCATCACCACTTCCCACTTTCCTGGCTAACCCTACTCTACTCGGCTAGCGTAGTGTAATAGCCTGTATCACTAGTTTTAACCCTTATTTTTTGGCTTTTGCCCTCATCGGCGGTCACAGGAAACCTTCTGCAAAGTGATTCAGTTTATTAACCCCCCACTGTCTAACTCGCGAGGCTGGACAGTCGCTAACTGTTACTGGCATGTAAATCATAAATGGCCATTTCAGTCTCTCCTGCCTTTCTCAGTAGCACATCTAAATCCACAGATCTCTTTGTCCGAGGATAATATGTTGCCTGAGAGCCCTGTCTTAATGGTCTGCACCAGGAATCTTGGCCCGAACTGTCGAACCTTACCTTACTTCGCTCCCATACTGGAGCAGTTCATAACCCAAGCTCGGTATCTGATCGCAAACCTCTGCCAGCTCTGAGCTTTGTAAAATGCGCAGCCGTGGATGGAAACTCCGGATCCTTCCACCGTAAAAATCTCCTAGGTTGTACGTAGCATTAATGGCTTCTGGTACTTTGACTTTTTAAAGGGCTTACAGCCCTCTTTTCCTTCCATCTTCTTCTTCGAACGAATTTATAGTTGCATGCTTGTTTCCTTTACAAACTTATCAACGTTCACTCCTCAGAAGAGTTGAAATACTTGGTCAGTTCTCCCCCCGGCCACGTCCTTCGCGGACTTCCGATCTTCACAGTTTGCATTTTTTTCGGGTCTAGCCGGTCTTCTAAAGTTTCGCATGCTGTAAGACTGTTTAGGTATGCTTATGCGTGAGATAGGTAACTTTTTCTATTCCTAACTCGGCGCGCATGTCGTGGCGGTGGAGCCCAGCTACTGATAGGAGGGTCCGGGAAACTTCGAAGCCGTGTTCAGACTTGCACAGAAGTTTTGCCGCACCCTACACATAGGGTTTTTACTGTCAACGAATGACACCTAGCTGAACGGACTCCTCAAATGGACGTTCAATTTTTAGTGTGAAATGCACGCAAGGACACCGATTTGGCTCTTTTTCTTCGAGTTTATTCAGTTGTCTAATATAATCGCATCTATACATTTTTCTTTAAAAATGCACCACTATTGCCTCTGTTACTTTCATTATCTGTCTTACACCATTTGGAAATTTAATAGACTGCTGCTCTGTCAGGATTTTGTGATTTGCTTATTGCATAAGACAAGTCAGGAAATTCCATTCAGCATGCCGCTGGCCTTTTTCGTATCAAAGTCTAGGGTAAAGTCAGGCCAGTCTGACATCTTCGACCGGGCTGGCATTTCTTGGGCGACGCGGCAGTCGTCCTACTGGGTTGAAGGGGGTGGTGGAGGGAGCTGGTGGGACAGTTTCGCCTTCCCAGGTGACGGACCAAGAATGTGTTGCCGCTTTTTGTTTCTGACATGGGCACTTCCCGCCAAAAACTCTCCTCCGAGTAGAAACGCCCTGACACTGAAACCCTATTTTGTTTTGCGTAACGAGGTAAACACGGCCATATGGCCCTTAAATGAGGGGTCAGAACAGCTGGTTTCACTCGGTAATGGCTCCCAGCTAGACTATGCAGATCGGAGAGTTAGGCTGTAATGACTTCCTCTGAGGTTGCCGTATGGCGTCCGGCATTCTGTCCGTGTGATTTGAGTTAGATTAATGTCGGTTTAACGGCGAGCGCATAACCTGCGGTGACTGCGGTTTCGAGTCGTCTTGCCATTGTCTTGTCAAGGGAGCGCGGTGAGTGTGTGTCGCAAATCTGCCCTCGCCAGTCGGATCGGTCGGGGGCTGTACCTAGTCGCTCGCGATGATCAAGCAATCACAGCGTGTCTTTTGAGGTCGGCAGCTGACGGGACAACTGGGTCCCCATGGGAGTATTTCGGAGTGACTGGAAGGCTGAGAGTCAGGCAGCACTGACTCCCCTTTCACCGTGACCTTTATGGCACTCTCATGTGCGCGAGAACCTAATCATCCTTACCGAAGCCTGCCACGCGTGTGTGTGAGGAGCAAATTGTGTGTGTGTGGCATGCTGTGTGAAATATGTGATATATGTGTGTGATATATGATGGGGGTACGCAGGCCCACACCGGGTCAGCTGGGATCCGTGCCGCTGTCCCTACTCGCTTCTTGTTGGGCAAAATCCTGGTGAAGTGTTTGTTGTGCACCAGGCAAGCCTGGTGGGATGCCTGGGTGCGGATTTTCGCTGTGCCACCCACCTGCGTCCTCTCCCTACCCTCTGACTTTTTGACTCCGATGGTCAAACTGTTATGTCTGACTGAACGAGGCCTGACTCCATAGCAGACAGGGTCCAGCAGTGTTTTGTGGCCCGCGCGGGCTAGGGCATGCAGCATCTACTTTAGCGAGACCTTGTCGCTGGTCAGTGGATGAGAGGATGGAGCCGGTTAGTTAACCCTTCCCTACATTGGACAACCACAACGAGGACACCAACACCAGCCCAAGGCAGTAGTAGAGCTTTGCTTGTGACTTGGATTAAAGGACGGACTAATTACGCACCATCAACCTCACTCCCTTCACCCGCTCACCTCCATACCAATCCTGTTCCAATTTCAAGACTTGTAGTGGGCGTCAGGCACAAAAACCTTGTCTCCCGCCTACCACACGTGTGCTGATTCATTAAGTAAACTTAAGAGGGAGCCGTTAAAACCTGCTACCCAGCCCCCGGGAATCGAGTTATCTGGCCAGTTGGCAACATTCCAAAACTTGGCTTTTAAGCCACCGTAATAAACTAGCTGCGCGTCGGTTCGATTACGGCAAAGTTTTCTGCATAGTCGCGCAATTCCAATCACCATGACGTCTGTACTCGTGGGGACGCACCGACAATTAGGAAGGGGTAGGCGGATCACTCACAGCCGTCAGGTGTAAATTTAGTTTTTTTTAATGGTGCTTGTTATTCATAGCAATAGGCGTTGTGCCGCGTGCTTGACAGAGCAGCACCTTTATTGGGTCATTCCTCTCTGCGCTGCTGTTAATTGAGATTGAACACGCCGTTTTAGAGAATCGTCGGAGGCTTGAGGATAGCATCCTCTCTACACCTGGCCTTAAACTACCGAAGCAATGATGCCTGTGTTATGAGCAGATGGCGATGCATGGATGAACTTTGGTTCAGTTAAGTGCCTAAGCTCCATCTGATGGACTCCGTCTGTTTAATATTTGCTTTGTATGTGCGCGCGTATTCTTGCCTCTGGTTACAGACGGTAGTGCTATGTGGTTGGACGAAAAGAGGCAGAATAGGTCCAAACCTAGGCTGTATCAATCAATCTACGTCCGCCTCTGTCTACACCCCCTCCAAACGTCTGATCCGCCTGGGACTTGGAACGAGAAACGTAGTCGGGCGCATCTCCAGTTGGTATTTGCTCTGACTCATTATTCGAACTTCACGGTGATATTATAAACGGGTGAAAAGGACCCGACGCAAGTCGAAGTCTCGTGGGATTGTCGTTCACCGATATGACCTGATTGTGCGACCGAATACAAGCATTAGGAAAAATCTGGGATTCCGGCATGACTAACTAACGACGGCACAACCCATGTTTTTTGTTCTCTTGCTACCTCCCCGGCTTTGCGCACCTTTTTGATCTGTTAGACTGCATTCTGCAAGAGCCGATCTCCATATAGGATATCCTAACTTATTTAGATTCACGCGTTTTACCTGTTCTTTATTCACTGTATTAGGCTATAAGAGCAGTTACAAATCCGTAAGGAATTCGATCGGTTTAAATAGATTCCCTCCTATTTAAATTACTAGCTCTCATTGAAAGCATACCGTTATCGACATGTCTACTGGATCTAATTTTAGCGGCCCCTGCATCCGTTTACCCTCTGTCAGTGATATTTTCCTTTAAAACGCCCGTAGAAGGAGGCCCAGATCGGTCTTTCGATAGTTCTTTGAAAAGGGAAACCTGTAGTTCAATCTGTCCCGGCGCTCTATCCTCCACTTGGATGCAGTCTGTTTTATTTGTGTCGCGCAGAGGCACCACCCCTCCTGCCTTTCCAAATGTCTCCCCTGAAGTTTAAACTCCCTACGCCATAACTGTCAGCCTTGGCCAGGCCTTCCCTTGCATGCACTTTGCTTGGCAAGCGTACCCCATGGAAGAAGAAAAAGCTAATGTGACGTAGGATGTTGCTGTCACCTATGCCGCGCGCTTCATCATGCTGACTCGTAGTCGTTTCGGCAGTCGCCCCTCTTCCCCTCTGGCCCTGGATAACAGAGGGACGTGGCCCAGTCACCATTGTCCCCGCCCCCGCCTTAGCCCGATCGATGTTAGGACCAGCCGATTAACCGCGTCGCACATCGCCAATGCTGATTGATCGTTGTCGCGCCTCACGCCTTTGCCTCCAACCGGGCGTGGGCAGGGGTCAGGGCTGGCGCCAGCGGTGGCTGTGACCTTAACCCCCTGAACCGGTTCGTAGCCAAACAAAGGCACCAATAGGAGCCTAATCCAACAGTGACCAATAGCGAATGACTGAGGTAAGAGTTGTCGCTCGCTGCTGCTGCTACCGCATGAAGACGGGTAAGAGATGTAGACAAATGGGGGCGGATTCTAATTTTGGAAGGGGATAGACCTCTCGCGTTAAGCCTGGCGATCCAGTTCAGTTTATCTCGTAATCCTTGCCGAGTTGCATTACCTACGTCGATCAGGGTCATTTAATTGGCCATTTCGGTCGTATTAGCTGTCATCAGCCTGACGGCTGTCGCACCCAAAGTTTGAAGACAGGTTCAGCGCTCTTTCCATTCCAGTTGTCAGGGTAGGACGTTCAATTCGGAGTCACTAAGTGAACCGCTGGTTAAACCTAGGGTGGGTAAGGATGACTTGTGTGGCCGCCTACCCAGGGCACACGAATAAGAACCATTCACAATGCATGTGGCTTTGCGTCCAATCCCGGGGAAGTTAGGTTTAGCATTAAGGCCAGAGTTAGGATCAGGTGTAGGGTAAGGGTTAAGGTTAGGGTTTAGGGTAATGCCAGGGTTTTTTACCCCTCTCGAAATTTGTCACAAGGCCACCGGGGCCACGGGGCGTTCCTATTTCCATGCCCTGATTAGGCGGCGGTAGGAATCCTCCTTACCCTCAGGTGCGTAAAAACCTGGAGTGGGGTATTCCTAACTGATGATGGCTAGTAGATCATAAAGGACAATTATGGCGTCTGCAACACTTCTCGATGAAAATAGGGTGTGCTAAATTACGCCTAAAATTTGTCCCAACTGTTCCCATTGATTTGGATACGTACTATACAGTCTTTATGGCTGCCCGTCAGGGAGCTCTCGTTTGATTGGGTGCGAGCCTTCCGTTTTTCTCGGATTCTCCGCTATAGAGCACTCGCAAGGGGTCAGATGCTCTCAAAATGGTGTGCTGAATTTCCTCGACAAAGGCAGGGAGCACTGAAATGCCTTTCTAGTCTCTGATCTTATCCTTTTAATGTATTTACCATGAACCAGTCCTCTTTCAGCTTTGATCGAAAAATATTCAACACCTCAGTGAAAGTGGCGATTTACCGTTATTGTAATACGTCGAAAACAGACGTGCCAGAAACGGCCGTTGATCTCACGTTTGTGAGAATACTCTAAAGGCCATATTAAGAAGTCATTATTGTCCGACTCTCCGTCCCGAGAAGGACCGCGTTATTACCCCCTCAGATTACAACTTCCAAAGTCAGGAGTCTTAGCGAGCCGTGCTAGATTCAAACGTATCAGGTTTATCATAAGCTGGAGTACGCTGATTTGCCGTGGATGTGGAGTACCCAGCGTCAACCTCTCCCTCTATCTCTTCGTACGCACTATTGGACTGTCCGAGCCTCACAACCAGCTGATGCTGGGATCGGATGTAGTGGCTGACGTGGCGTGAAGGCGTACGTCTAGGGGTGCCAGCACACTCAATACGTAGGCCACTAGTCCTGGGGATTACTCAGAGTCTATAGCTTATATTCAAATAGTTCAAGCCACTTCACGTGTGCATCTGGTGAAGGTAATTCATGGGAATAGGAACCTCCCCGCTATAACTCTTTCTCCAAATTCTAGAGAGATTACGAGTAGAGCTAGGTTTGAGATTAGAGCTACGGTTAGAGTATAGTAAGGGTTAAGGTTTAGGCTAGGCTTATTGCTTCAACCTGAGGTTAGGACACGTGAAGAGGTAGTCTTCTTTAAAAGTTAGCACAAGACAATATTTTTTTATTTCCGAGGAACTTGGACTAAATCGCTAAAAGCAAAGCTTTTTCAGACTGGGTCCGAAAGTTCATATCAGCTACCGCGGTATAATCGCGTAATATTCAAAAGTTTCCAAAAGACAGCCAGAAGTATGCAACTGCTTAATTATTTGCCAAATGGACAATGTGGCAGGTTCAGCGCAAGTTTACCATCACTATAAACTAATGCATGCGCAAGCCTTCGTCTCTGCAGCCGCCCAGCTATGGGGTACACGTTGAAAGTCGTCGGAATCAGCGGTCTAATTGTCGTTGGTAACACAAGACTGCGACTGGTATGTTAATAGGTCACTATGAGGGTTCTCCTCCCACTCTGTGGGATCCGAGTCAGGTGTGGTAGCACGCTTAAGGACGGCTCCGGCCGCGCCAGCCACATGCGCCCTCTCTCGCCGCCGGTCTCCCTGTCTTGACACCGGACTTAGGTGGGGGAAGGGAGGGGAGTGCAGTAGCTGCAGCGCAAGGCTAATTTCCTTTAAAACTAATCCACATGAAAGTCACCGTCCCTGCACCACCATGCTGTGGAGCATACAATGGGCATAGTCGGAATCGATCGTCGAACTGCCATGAGGGCCCGTGAAGTGCACATCCGAACCGCGCAAGGTCTACCGCGGAATATTGCATTCAAAAAAGACACGACTAAAAACCATGGATCGATTAAAATGTAACTGCCTGTTGTACTTGATCGGCATTTTGTCGCTTGTTTATCACTTAGTCGAGTGCCTTTGACATGTAAAATCACAAATTCACAACGGAACGTTATCGCCCCTACTTTTTGCCAGTTCTTAGAGCGTTGGAAGTCTACCATACACTCGAGGCTCGTGCACCAGAATGCTGGGGTTTGTTTTGGCTGTCTGATGACGGCTAATAAGCCAGAAATGGGCATTCCAGTCTCCCTTTACTTTGTCGGTTATATGATTATGTCTATATCACAGGTCAGTCTGCGGCTAATCATGGAGATCTAGATTGAACCCCAAGGCAAAACGGGACGAGTGAGTCCTCTAAACTATCTTTGAGCTCCATCTGACATTGCTAATATCAGTTGTTTGTGTTGGTCGCTGTTCAACCAAGTCATCATGTCTAAGCCAACTGACTTTATGAGTGTAAGGATGACTTGTATGGCCGCATAATCAGGGCACGGGAATAAGAACCGCCGGCAATGCATGTGCCTTTGCACCCACTTCCGGGCGAGTTAGGTTTAGGATTAAGGGTTAAGTTTAAGACCAGAGTCAGGGATAGGGCCAGCATTATGTTAAGGGCTACGGTTTAGGTTCGTGTTGGGCTATGATTAAGATTAGGGCTTAAATTACAGGGATTTTTACCTTTCCGGAAATTTATTGTAAGGCTGCCTATGTTAAGAGTGGGCGGGGTATTTATATTCCCGTGTCCTGATTAGGCGGCTATACAAGTCATTCTTGGCTCTGAGCTTTGCCCACAGAGTCTATATGGCGCTCACCTCCTCCTCCTCCTCTTCCTCCTCCTCCTCCTCCTTCCCCTCCTCCCTCCTCCTCCCCTCCTCCCTCCCTCCCTCCCTCCTCCTCCTCCCTCCTCCCTCCTCCTCCTCCCTTCCCTTCTCCTTCTCATCCTCCTCCTCCTCCTCCTCCTCCTTCCCATCGGCCTCACCTTCTTCAGTAATGCCTTATCACTTCCTGTTCTAATTTCCGAGAAGAAAGCACTGGCGCTTGTGACGATGTGACCTTTTTAGTAACTGAGCCGCAGTGAACACCTGTGTGTTGTACTATTGCCTCATGATTCGACCTTTGCGGCAGGTTTGTTCTGACACGCGATCCGCGCCCCCAGCCCGGTAGACCGTCTCGCCTGGTGTTCCATCGAAAGCTAAACTGTCGGTGCTTTCCTTCGTCCTTAAATCTGTCTACAGTCTTTTGGAAGGTGGTAGGGTTTACCACCAGGATGTCTTGTTGCACCGGGTTGCTCAGTCGATCTGCGTCTCCAGACGGCTTATCTCTGCTGTGGCTGACTTAAAAATGTCTGTCGTAAACGGTAACAAAAGAAAACTGCCCTTGCAAGAGGACATCGGAATTCTCCCTCAGGTCTCATGAAAGATCAGATGGAAGTTACTCGACAGGTACTATTAGAAGGACAAGGTGACATGCAGTGAGAATTCCTGGCTTAGCGCCTATCCTCGAGATGGCGAGACTCGAGGTGTAGTTGGTACCGGATGGGTCCTATGGCAACCGCTCTCCGCTGATGCCATATTTTCTGCTGTCGGGATTCTTTGAAGTTACATTGGAGTCGGCATCAGATCCCTAGGACGTTGGGTTGGAGTGTGGGGAACTGACCACGGAAAGGGAGATAGACCTGTCGCTCCTAGCCATATCTTCTATAATAATACACCCAACCTGTTGTTTAATCGTCACTACGTGGCTTATTGCGATGGCACTGGACTGGAGTTTTTCAATACGAAACAAAACCCCGTATTTCGTCCCCCAATAGTAGTATTGCCCTGTGGCCATACGTTGCCGCGGAAGAAATAGCCTCGTTGTTTTCACGGTTATTTGCTTTTATCTCACCGGTTCGGCATACAATTTTATTCTAATGCTTTCAAGATTACTCACAAGGTTCAAATGAGTACTGTTATGAAGGGAGGTGTGGAGTTTAAAGTTATGCTCGGTCCTATCTCTTTTGCCTAGGGCAGTACAACAGAATTGCACTAAGTTACAGAGGGTTACCTATCCCTATGTACCAAACTTAACCAGAATCCTCGTAAACACTAACCTTCATAACATGAATTTTTTTAGCCGTAACTATCCTGACGCCAACCTACTCCCCCCTGGGATTTCGGACACTGACACCTGTAGTATATGGTACACTTTATTCCCACGCCCCAAACAGGCAGTGTTCGTCAGCTGCACTGAACACCTTAAGTCTGGTACATAAAAGACTGAACCTGCGACTACCAGAAAACAGCTTACTTTCCTTTCTCCCTATGCTTCTCAGCGTTCTTTCAGAGTGTTAACAAACTCTCTGCTAGTGTCGCACCTATTCTTAGGAAATCATGCTTCTGCTTTACTGACTTACCACTCCCCCCCCACTATCGAAATTGTCGCGCCTAGCACCCTGCTGAGGTTATTTTTACTACCCCCCTCCCTCCCTCTCACCTACCTGGTGGAGAGCCGCTCACCTCCGAAACAAAGAAAGGCTCGTGTCATCAACTTGGTATATTATCCTCTAGCAAGCATCCTGACGCACACACACACACACATACAGACCACTACAGAAGTTTGTTTTACCTCTACGGTGGTTCTTGTTGAGGACAGCTTTCTGACTCTCTCACCGATTGGTGGATGTACTTGCGCACGCACGTATTCGGTGACCTCAGCTTGCGCCCGCATTCCTTAAATTTTTATCGTTCGCAATGTCAACGCCCAGCCCCGGATAATGGCCCTACGCTTGGCGCGCCTGAGCCGACGCTGGCAGCTCCTACCCGGGCGATGGTGGGCTTGCCTCAGAACAGTAGCCACTATTTCACATTACAACGCCCCCTATCCCACCCGTTTGTATTCAGCTAGGGAGCAAATTTCCAACTGCTCCTTCCCTCCACTCAATCAGTGTAGGTGGGCGTGCGGTCTGTATGCTGCGCTTATTTTACCGACGCAGCCGCTTTTGTTGGTGAAAGAAAAGCCTGGGTACACTTGGCTATTTGTCAAACCTCATTGTCTGCCCAGTGTGGATTTACCGACTAATGGACGTAGAGCCGGGTTCAATGGCTCATTTTGGGGCACTCACGCAGTTTAGATCCGAGCCGCCAATCCTATTTGTGTGAAAAACTGGCGTGTTTTATCTGGTTGTGTCGAGTGTGGCACGCGTAGACGGGCTGAATAGCTGTCAACCGCTTCCGCCCAATCCGCGCGTCAGATGATTGCTCAACTGAGGCAGTGCACTGGTGCCTGGGAGAGGGCACGCTTCTAATCTATGACAATGAACCAAAAGCCGTGATTGTAAGGGCTGCCAACTGACCGAATAACTCGTTTCTCTCAAGACGATGAGTCATGCTGCAATGGATCATTCGCACTTTGGTCTATGGCACTTTCACTCCACTAGGATCCGAACAGTCACGGTCCCTGCGCCAGCCTTGCTATGGAACATGCGGTGGATATCGCCGATAGCTGACGGTTCAACTGTTGGTTATGAAACTCATTCTGTTGCCTTTCTTGTCCGCCGTGTCCTACGACCGCGGCCACCAAATCTGATAGAGGTCTCGCACTTTCTGCCCTCACATTGACTTGTGCCTTTTCGAGTTTTACGGGGGATAATTGGAAGCCTTTGCTGGTACAGTAATTTTATTCCTGATCCCAAGAGATGACTCTGAGGTTAGGATATTTGCAACACACATCTGATCCAACCGAGTTAAATTTCAGCCGCCATGAGGCGAATTGATACCGTCTCTCTTTCGGAGTAAATTTAATGGTCTTGTCGCTTGTCCGGTCACTTGAAGCGGTGGACCCAGCATCTTGCCCAGAATCGATCTAAACACATCTGTCCACTTTTAGGTGGCTAAACGGTTGCGTCACTAATCTGGGCTTCGAAATGGAGTTTTTGTGTACAGCATCGGAGAGCGCGACGTATTACTGCATCATCAGCAGCGAGTTTCCCCGGGTGGCGGTGGAATTCCACTTTCTGACATGGCCCGTAGACCGAAACCTGGGTCACAGCCTTGAAAAAGTGGAAGTGTTTGGGTCGTTGTCTAGTACCTGTGCCGTTGGTATGGTGTTTCTTGTAACCTCTATTATACTGGCTGTCTGTAGACAGTTTAATGAATATTGTCGGTTATCGCGCTGTAGTGGTTATCGCACTGTAGCCCAGTATTCATCTAAACTCTCGGTCTGCACCCATCAACCCTGATTCAGGTACTGATTTAGGTACTCAAAGTTAGGGAGTACTTTCAGATGAAGTTGGAAGACAACCGTTTCATATGTTTGCTTAGGGCTTCTTGTGATGTTGACCAAGAACACCATTTCGAAATCGTTTTGATTCCATCTGTGCATTACTTATTCAAACTGCCTGAAGGCGGCCCTGCGCATAATTACAGGAAGTGTAAATATTCCATGTTCTTACCTTAACACACCCTAACGTAAACCACAATTGAAGCCATGAACTGAACCATAACCCAGCCCTAAACCTGGACCTGAAACTCGCTAACCTTGAATCTAACCTCGTAACGTAACCTTAATCATAACCATAAAGCGAACAACATTTACCCAGGAGTTTTGTGCAAAGGCATCGGTATTGCAGGAGACTCCTGGTCCCATGTCCTTTTTAGGGGATCATGCAAATCATTCTTATCGTTTCTCGTTTTGCAAATATTAAGAATCCGACCAACAAACCGCGCCGCGCTTTTATCCACCAGTCGGCCTTTGTTACTTTATCAACTAATATGTGCCTACTTACTATTTATAAATACACTCGATATTTTAGGAGTGTTGGCGTTCTCGCGTATTTCCTCCTTACCGGCGTTTCTCCGTTCCTCGCCGATTCAAAGGCGCTGACTCTGAGCAACATTACACAAATGAAAATCGACTATCCGGATCACCTTTTCGCCCACGTTTCCCCCGAAGCCGTTCATTTTATACAAGCGCTGATCAAACGACGGCCAAGGTACAGCCACACCCGTTTGCACTTGCAAAAACATCAGCTTCAGTTTTTAACATGGTGTATAAGTGTCTTCCGATAAGCAGCACGTGTTTTCATTGTCATCAAGTGAGCCTCCTGCAGCTAGGAGACCTTTTCTCTTCAACTGTGTTTTTTAAGGATGCTTTAGTTCACGGGTTTCGTCGCGTCTTAGTACGTGACTGTTGGCTGCTTGTGATAGATTGCAAATAATAGATGTCCAAGTATGCGACTGTCCGCATCCGCCTTCATTTAGGGGATTATCAATGGAGGAATAAGATATTGCCTCACAATAAGCTGTGGTATTTTTCATTTTTCAATAGGTACGCATGCGCCTCCATTTCGTCGAAGGAATTTGTAGGAGGCGGCAGGCTTAGTAATTTCTTCCTGATAAACTGCCACAAAAATTAAGTTAATTTGAACTTTCAGATTTCGCTTTCGATGATGAATTTCGACGCTTTCTGGACGCACACCATTGGTGGAAAGAGCTCCGTCCTCTAATAACTACTTGCTCGTTTTCGACACTAAAACACGTATTTTTGCTATCTGGATTACTTTTGTAGTAGGACACGGCCATAGGCTTTCCAATATTAGAAGCGACCTTGTGAAAAATTCTAGGGATTTTAGTGTTAGGATTAAGGTTAAAGTATGGTTTAGGGTTGAGGTTGGGGCCAGCTTTATGGTTAGGGTTAGCGTAAAGGTTCGAGTTAAGTTTAAAGTTAGGGCTAGGGTTTGGCTTTAAGTCAAGGTTACCGTTATGGTTTGTTTTAAGGTTAGGGATTGGCTTAGGGTTTTAGTTTGGACACGGGTGTAGGTGGCCTTCTGGAAATCTAGCCTAAATCCTCTTGTATTACGGGCTGGTACTGATTTCCTTGTCCTACCTTTTTTTATAAATATAAAAGTCTGCAGTAATAATTGCCCTGTCAACGTAATGTACCTTAAGGGTCATTATGCAAGGAAGTTCGCCGATGTGGTTTAGGTTTCGAGTGTCAGTTAACACCGGGAGCTTAGTGGTTCCTGTAGATCCACTTTTGCTTGCCTGAATAATTACTTCACTGTATTTCGAGGCAAATAACGAGCTGCCCCCTTGTGACAGCGTGTTTACCGTATTTCTACTAAGTGTGTAACTGTTTGTCAAGGGTTTCCGTGCCTACACTGTTACCCATATTTTTGGAGCTGGAAGCATTAATGTAGTGTGAATGGTGAAAGCTGACTGTCAGCGGACATGGATAGAGGCTGCACCAGTTAGCCATCTATTTCTTTTGGGTTTTCGATTCTCAGTCAGGGTTGGAGGAGGAGATATAAGTGGACAGACAGGCGTTATTAACTTCTTCTTCTTCTTCCCAAATCTTAATTTTCGATGTTAGTCAGACCAGCCTGCGTAGGTGTGCATGATGGCTTTGCCCTTCGCGTGAATGCTTAAGCAGTATCTGTGTTCAGTAAAAATTTACGTTTCCAAGAAGCGTTCACTGTTGGAGGCGTGGCAGAGGAAGCATGCTAAGGGTAAATTGTGTTTATTGTTTGAGCTGATTCTTGGGTGCCAAGAATAAATAAAGTATCAACAGACGGTGTGTTTTTTTTCCATTTTCAACCTCTAAGGCGCCAAAATGGGCATACTTGGAGGGTCATATTCTCTGCAAGGAAGCTGTGTTTGTATTCGTGTATGTAAGAGGTGATTTCCGATCTGTCTTTTAGGGATCGACTCTCTGCCGCGCAATGCAGACAGCACCCCTGGATCCAATCAAACTTGGCAGACAACTCAGTTACACTGAATGGCGTGTCCTTACAGTCTGCGGTTGAGTCCAACCCAGAAGACCTCATTGACCCCCAGCTCACTACTACTGCGGCTGCCGTCGATGAGCCGATGCCCCAACAGGCCATTCCACACACATCTGCACCTCTGACACTGGCACTGCCTCTGGTTCGACAATCCCAAGTCTGCCAGCGGGTCGAGGCAGTTCTGACTTCCTGTCTACGTGGATCCCCTCCTGTTGGCATCAATCAGGAAGCTGTAGAGCATCATTTCCGCCTAACTACCACACGAGACTTCTGCAATTCAAAACGCAAGTTAACGAAAAGCGGTAGTAGTAACAACGACGCACGACTGCGAATTTTGGGACGTCGCGGCGCTTCTGAGTCCAGGGTTCTTCCCTGCACACTTACGAAGGTGGACGAAAAGGAGGCGGAGAGGAAGAACCCACCGCCGGATCATCGTCCGCGCTTGCTCTTCGATTATCCACTCACCGGGCTGGACCTGTTCCTGCGCTCAGTTCTATACTACGGCCTCCAGAAGACGCCGCATTCACCCGTAGTCTTTCCGGCGACTGCAGGGGCAGCAGTTGGCTCCTGTGGAGACTTCGTGCCGCGTTCATCCTTTCTCAACTATTCTCCCATTACTTCGACAGCCTTTTTAGATTTGGCGGCTCCTCGGCTGAGACTGGAAGTCCTGCCGCAAGCTGCGGACACCGCAAACCAGTTGTTGTCAGAAGAGACACGGCCTCGCGAGGAGGCTCCTGTACCGCAGGTCTAGTCGCCCCTTCGTCTGCTCCTACTGCCCAAATAAGACGCCTTTGACCATCCTCCTTTACGACTTACCAGCCTGTGCATTTGTCCTGAGGTCTGTTCTCGTCGACAACCTTTAGTATTTTTTTGTTTCTCTCACCCATATTTTTGTTTCATTTTGTATAGCTGTCCCTGTTTCTTCCCGTCCCTGTAAAACTCTGCTTTCAGGTCTCGATTTTGCCGCTTCTGGATCTGATGCACCCCTGCCATCCCAACCACCCTCTCCCACCTCTTGATACTTTATTCGTTTGAGGCCTAATGCGGCCATAATTATTATTGCTGTTATTGTTTTCTCTCACACTTTCACCTGGTTACTCTGCTTCTACTGGTTTGTTTTGGGCGCATTTACGCAGAAAGAAGTACCTTGAGATCACAACTTTTGTTACTTGCTATGGAGCGGTATTGGCTCGGGAAACGGTCGACATTGCATTCGCCAAGGTAGACTTATTGCCAAACCAGGATTCGTTGTTGCTACTTATTTAAATTCGATAGGCTGAATTAACGAGATATTTTTGCCACTTCGGTCGACTTTGGCGTTTAACGGACAGTGGCGATGCTATTTTAAGTCGACACGCTTTCAACCCTCTGTTTTAGGTGGTGTTCTTGTAAATTTTATAATCATACTATTAGCTTCTTCTGACAGGGAGCTTATTAACTTAAAACCATATTTACCCTAAATTTTATGCTGTCTTTGCGTATGTGGCAAATGGCGTTATTGCACATTGGAATGTGTCGCATTCCGGGTTTATCGTTTAGTCGAAGTGATCAGTTACTTGAACAGGTGCAGGTTTGGAGTTGAAATATCGTTATCAATCTGGTTGTGCCGTGGGTCTCATCTTGGGTACACACTAGTAAATTCAAACAGGGGAACCTCGGGAGTACGACCTTTGTATTGTCGTGAACTATCGGGTTTCCGGTCGCCGCCATTTTATTCGTCCCATCTAATTAGCCCCTATTTTCCCTTCCCCTTTTGTAGGCAGTCTGGAGCAGAAGAAGATGGGGAGGGGGCAGTAATAAGCCAGTCTGGCCTCGGAATCTTGACTAAATGGGTCTTCGACAAGTGTTCCGGCGGCGCTCTTAAGTTATGAGCTCAGGCTTGGTGCCACAGTAAATGGTTATTGATATAGATTACACTTACTAACGCGACTACGACGTTTCACTGGATATTCCAGCGCTTGATCTTCCTTAATTCTTGACTGCTTGCGCTTCCCGAGAACCTTAGCATAAGAATTTGGTAAACGATAGGGCTTGTTGGTGTGCCTTCAATGCTCGCGACCAAGTTTTAAGATTTCTTTGATGCATAGTACTCAATTCGGCTCTCGAATCGGCGTTTTGGGGTTCCGGGAAGTCATCTCATTCACTAAAATGGACTACTCCCCGAGGCTAGAAACGTCCATGGGTCTGACTATGTTCTCGTTCGTACTGTTTAAAGATCATCTCTCATCCCTGCCCAAAATGCCACGTGCTAGACGCCTCGATGTAGGCCAAATCCGGCAAACCAGTACTACGGAAGCCCTGAACAGAGAAATCAGGTCCTGTGTTACGACCCGAGCAGACGGAGAGGGTAGTAATGAGTGCTCATAACTGAAAACATCAGTCTGTAGGACATCTGAGAAGGCTTGAATATACCGGCGACGCCGCAGTGACTGTATCAACGGAAGTACTCTGCAGTTGTCTGTTTAGACGGCGAGCTAGGTCCCACAACGATGCTTCCTTCTGCAAACTCATAAAGATGATGGCGAAATTGGCTAGGGAAGACTGGAAGAAATATTGGACTGAAATGGCGACCTCCATGTAGCTGGCCTCAAACGCTGGTGACACTCGTAAACTATTAAATTATTCGCCAAATTAGTGGAAAGCAATTTACACTGAGTGACTCTGTTCGTGACGTGAATGGCGGCTTTACTGCTGACAACTCGACCAAAGTCGAGCGCTGACATGAACACTTCGAGAACCCTCTCAACTTTGATATCAAACCCAGCACCCTCTCACTCCCATCTGCATCGGATTTTCCCCTCCCCATCTCCTGCCTATGCAGTGTCCTGCGACCATCTCCCCTCACTGAGGTTGTGCAACAAGACACCTGTAGAGGACGGTTTAGCCGCTGAAATCTACAAGTCTTGTGTTGCAACACTAGTTCCCTGCTCCATGAAGTGATTGCACAAGCGTGGAGAGACGAGGCTGTTCCTGATGACCGGGGCTCAGATATCATCGTACCTGACCACAAGAAGGAACATAAGACGAGCTGCGAGAAGTACCGTCCTATCGACTTTCCTGCGAAGATCTTCGCTATTATACTTCTCGGTTGATTCCAGGCTCTGTGTGACTCTAGGACGAGGTCCAACCAAGCCGAATTCTGCGCTGGGCATGAATATGCTGTGCAGATGTTCACACTAGGGCACAGCCTTACATTCCGCCATAGTTACCAACGCCTGACGGCCGTCTGCTTTGTTGACTTCGCTGGTGCGTTTGATTCCGTCCATCGTGAATCCTTATAGCGGATAATGGCACTAGATGGTGTACCATCGCGATGATCAAGGCTCGTTACAGCTCAACCTTTGCGTGGGTTTTGGTTCATGAAAATTTTTACTACCGTTCAGTATTCGGTCTGTCGTTCGACAAGGTTGTAACTTGTCACCAATTCTGTTAAACTACGCTATCGTCTGGATTCTTAGGAAGGCTCTAAATGAAGAGGATGGAGTTGAGCTTGCGACCGGACGCTGGCTGACCGATCTACACTATGCCGATAATATTGCCGTACTAGCTTCAAGTTTTGATGATCTGCAGTCTATGGTGTCACGGGTGAATGAGGTCGCTAAATCGCTCTGTTTGTCCATAAAAGCTGGGGACACCAGTATTTTCAAGCTGCATCGCTACCCAGAAGAAGGCACCTCTCGAGATTGAGGGTTATTAACATGAAGAGATAGAGAGTTTCAAATACTTTGGGGCGAGGTCGCTGCCGAATAGACGGAGAATGGATGATATTGACTTCTGAAACGATGCTGCTGGTCGGGTTTTCTCAAGCCTCAGAAAGTGTCTATGGACCCGACGCGGCATTCCTATCGCCACGAGGATTCGCATGTACTGTGCTTTCATCCGGTCTGTCCTTTTCTCTGCCAGTAAATGTTGGGCTATGTGCGTGGAAGATGAGCGAAAACTGGAGGCATTTGACGACCGCCGCTTTAGGACCATCCACCAAGTGAAGTTCACCGTCTTCGTATCACATGAGACCGTAGGCACTCGCTGCGAAAACATGACAAGAATAGCCCAAACCATTCAAGAAAGACGACTGAGATGGTTTGGGCGCGTTCTTTGTCGCCCAACTCATGATCTCAATGTTACTGCCCTCTATCCGGCACCGCTACCAAAGAGGAGGAGTCAAAGAGGAGGCAATTCAAAACATGGCTAGACATAGTTCAGCAGGACATGAAAGTTTTCCTTGGACATCCGGTAATCGACCTCGGTCGCTGGTGAAGAGAATGAATTGAACTGTTCAGATCAACTGCTGCAGATTGTCACGCTTGGAGACGCACAATCCGTGTCATCGTCGAGGCCCGCTAGATCATGAATGATCGCAACCATACTCATCTCATCCCATTAACGTACTATAATTTGTAATACGTCCATGCTTAAAGAACGCTACCACTAGTATCCGTGTCCAGTACGCAAACGATACAGAAGCTGAAGCATTTTGTGCAGAGCGGTAAATAGTTAGATGCAAAACTCATTGGTCGAGCACTATTACTGAAAGAGTCGAGGATGACTATAATGGTCATTTATGCCTTATTACTCACTACCAGTCAAGCAGCCAGCCATATCCCAAGCCTGGGAGACCGAGGTTCGAACCCGGGCAGCAATGGAACACTGCACCGGGCATTCATCTGTCACTTAAGTCATGCACACATGTTTTGTCGATTGCAATCGGAAGTGTTCAGTCGCAGTGAAGGTGGAGTTTTTAAATCGCTCCTGGATGTAGGGTGGAGTACGGTCGTTCCATAGAGCCACGGAGCTCTCCTTTACACCCGCCTTCTGACATTATTCGTCAGTATGCTTGCCTTCCGTAGATTTCCCGCCTTATGCGGCACCTTGGACGGCACCCTCTCAAACTCTCTACGTCTCCTTTTAAGAGGCATTCATGCGACCAAGGTTAGTAGCGAAATCCCGCAGATAAAATCCGCATAGTCGTCCTTCAAAACTTGGAAGCTAAAGCATTTAGTTTCGCTACAACTCAATCTTTTACAGAAGAAGATGCTAACGCCAGCAGAGCATCATCAGGCGGCAAACCGCTTTGCAGGCATCCGGTCCACCTGATATATAATAGAAAGTTTAAAGAGCCCGAGGCTTCTTCATATGTTCTTCTTAAAACCTCAAATTTAAAGAAGACAGCCGATCATCAGGTCTACGACTGCATATCAACCGTGGTCTATAAGTACTCCAGCCACAGACCACCTAACCTTTTTCTACTTCTACCATTGCCTCTGAATTGGTAGCCTCCGGTGTTGCATTGTCAATAATTCAGCTGCTAAAAATGTCACTCATGATCATTTAAGGCAGACTAAATCCCGAGAACAAGAGAGAAGGAAAACATAAAAAAAGAAAATAAGGTAAGAAAAGACACAAAGCATATAGGTCAGCTGCAAACATCATTTAAAAAAAAATTCTGTCAAACTACAAGTCATGTATAGGCTCCCTGTAGCTTAAGGCAGATAAGGCATCTAGAAGTCATGGAGTGTGAGGTGTTGGAGAGAAAGACGCCTGGGATCGAGCAAAAACAGGAGCCTGGATGAGGCGGTGTTAGCAGGCTACTGCCTCTCCAGGTATTTGATACCACCCCCTTGCAGAAGTCTCATTCGGAGGTGGTAGAGTTCAGCAGAGATACGGGCCTCTTCAGAACACTTTGCGGCCACATCGGACTCCAGGGCTGAGACTGTCATGCGTATCTGCGCTATCTGCTTGTTCGCCTCCTCAACAGCCTTCAGCAAAGCCGTCACTAGAAGCGAGAAAGCGGGATGAAGAAAAAGGTCACGTGACAGAGTCTGACAACCCCACAAGGAATCGCAAAATTGTGTAGTCAACACACGATGACAGTGACGAAAATGACATAGAGGTAGGTGAGTAGTCACAATTTCCGATGACCCAAAGCTGTTGAACGGCCTCGAAAACTTTAGTGGATGTTTGTTTTTAGTGAAAATGTATCAGGGGATCAAATTCCAAAAAGGGAATTTGTAAAGACGAAGGCAACTGCCAAATTATTTGGCAGCTCTTAGACGACGGAAAAATTCACGCCTCCACAAAATTTTCCAAGGCCGAGTTAGCTGACCTGCCCGTTAAGGTCTGTAATCCTAAAGTAGTTGCCGACGCGGCCATGCAACGCAACTCGAACCCACGCGCTTCGGGAGGCAAAAAATTTGAATTGAATTTCTAAAGTAGTCCTTCTGGAGGCAACAGTCACTGTAAGTGATTATCACCTCAACACTGAGGATACGCGTGTTCACTTGGAGAGCACAATATCGATGAATAGCCCAGTTGATAGCCGAATCACTACACAGGTCTCCGCGGTCAGCCAAAATTTCAAGAAGTCACAAGCTTCAACCTGAAGTAGCTGAGATAGCCGCCCAGCGTCTCTCAACCTCAGGCCAAAGAACTACAAAGCCGTCCTCTTGGTCACTCTTTCCTACAGTGTTGAAACCTGAACGCTACTCATGCTATGCAAAGAAGATCCGTCGTCGTCACCATTTATTGCTCCGAGAATCCAGAGGAAGAAGTTTTACCGAGGACAGATAAACTGGCATGTTTAACACCACTGAACAGTTGAAACAGCTTCGTCTTTGATGATGCTTCTATGTTGTGAGGAGCACCAATGAGAGTCTACTGTTCCAGGCTCCCACCGAAAAAGAAGGCGTTGACGAGGTTACAAGGACATCTTTAAAACGTCAGTCGGATGTGGCGGAAAAATCCCGGTAGCTCATGTCTAGGATCGAATGGAATGAGGGTTAGTGGTGTGACGGCCTTTAAAGGCAATAAGCAGGGGAATCGGCAAAAAAATACAAGGTGGGACTATTAAGGGCAAAGGCCAAAGAGGCGCAGAACCCGTGTAATTTGCACCCCCTGCCCAAATGCATGCAGCTGCCTTGTGGGCCTCCTATGGGAGTGACTACAGCAACGAACCCCCCAAGACAGGCAAACGCATGCGCACCTTGGCGCCAATCGATCATTTGGTCTTCGTTGATTGGTCGCAACCGACTGCGGATCACACCTCGTGATGACTACAAGGACTGGCCATCGGCGTGACGGGGTCGTTGCTGACTTCTGAGCCGCTTGTAGGTCGCAGGTCAAAGTTAGCGGCTGCTGCATTAATTTTGTCTTTCCTTGACTCCTTGTTATCCTTTACACTTGGACACACCTTGGAAACGAACGCAACAACAAATTGGACGCCACGCTGAACAAGATCGGTAACTGCCGAGTAGTTGAGGCAGTAGAGGTTAACGGGTCGGTGCGGGTTCAAACACAAGAGACCAGGGGCAAGGATCTAATATGTAGGTCCACTGAGAAAACAGAACACAGGGACTCCTGTAAAATGGAAAGGGAAATAATATTGGTTTTATCAGCAGAGCAGATGAGTGGGGCAATTAACGGAATCTGTGTAAGGCGTTGAGAATACTCGCTTTTATAGCATAAATTTGTTTTGTTACTACAATGAAGTGACGCGTAATACGAAATAGGCAAATCAGGTGCACGCAAATTGATATTTATTGGTCAAAGAAGGTTGTAATAGATAACATGGTTTACGGCAGAGAAACTTAATCCTACCACTAACCTTAACTCGAACCCCGACCCTACTCTTTACCTAACCGGATTCTTTAACCTTCCTTAAGCACACTTAAAAATGTAACCGAAAAATAACATACCTATCTAAAGCCAATAAGTAGGCATATTATGGTAATCTAAAACTAAGGGCCTACAAATTATGTTGTCGCCCGTATAGGAATATGACACCGATATAGCCAGAAAATAAGGCTCGGAGACTTTTCAAAACGAATATTTATTTTGTAAACCATGGATTGTTGTTTTCGACGCGATAGCAAGTAGACTAAGCGAGGAGAATGGTGATCAGAGTGGATTTTGTAGTCTAGAACCGTAGCAACATGTTTGACAGCATTTTGAAGACAACACACCGATTTGAGAACCCCTACCAGGCCAAGACAGGTGTCGAGAGAAAAATTATTGTTAACGCTATGCAAATGGCTGTGTCGTGATTTCACCTGAGCTGATGGCACCAACTTTCCTCTGCCTGTGCGCTTGAACTATCGCGGACTCTCTGATGAGAAAATGGCAAACACTCAAGTGAAAAAGTTTTGAAGTATGCTTTCATATACGAAGAAGGAGGAAAGAATACAATTGGAAAGCCGGAAGAGTTCCCAGTACTGGGAACGCGCAGTGCCGGACAACTGATATGCCCAGCAGGCAATTGAATGGGTGAAGAAGGAATCTGTGGGACAGCATGATGCAATAGTCACTTTCAGGCAAATGCACCGATTTTTTTAGTGGTGTGAGTTGACCAGCCATGCTCATACAAAGTCAAACTAGCGTGCTTTTAGATTGGAAGTTTTAGATGAGACTAGCAGCGTTGGGCCTGTGGCAAGCGATGTAAGGACTCCTATAAGGATGATAACATTCCTTGAATGTAACTGACTTTGCAGGTTCCGATAAAGGTTTTTGGAAGATTCAGATTGCAATGGTACTAGTTGCTGTTGCTACTGCTATAACATCACTGGTGGAAGCAACGCAAGGCCACCGTTATGGAGTGTGCAGGTTTTGAACATACGCACACGGTTTCAAAAAATATGTTTTTGCCCTTCGGAGAGTACAGAATTTAGCATTAAAACAGACCGACATCTAGTACACTCAGAATAGTACCCAGCCTGGAGTTAAACACAAGGTCACACGTAGTACAGGGGGGAAGAGGGGGCTTAAACGCATGTCCAATCATAAGACGATTTAATCGTGTGCCCTTTTCGGCTAAATGCCGTCGTGGCAATACATAAGATGAATCGACGGTAAATGTGTATACACTGGCATTTAGTCCGGTTTATTCTGGTTATTTTTCTGCCAACCTTTCGGGATATTTTGTGATTATATTATAGCTCAGTTGTGCTTCATGTTATGAACAGGGCAGTGCTAGCTGTTTTCCTCTTTTTAAAAAAAATATTCTTCAGGGCAAAATATCGGCACAGTGGGAGAAAATTTGTTTTGCTAAGACAAAACTCTGAGGCCTTAGCCAATCAAATTTTATTTACAAGTCAGCACGCATGTTTTTAAACTGTCATATGCTTTAGAGCACACAGGTGAACCCGAAAGAAAAGAAAAGCGCAGACCTCAGTTCATTGGGAGAGTCCCGTTGAATTGCCACGTCAGGATCTGGAACGCAGACATTTTCTGCCAATGAGAACCTTAAACGTATCCCAACCATGAATGCTCTAGGTTGGGGTGGTCCCAGACAAGCAATGCAATAACACTGTCACAGCACAGGATTATCCACTCGGATCTCACAGGAAATTAAATTGAGATCGTCCCTGGCATGACTTGGCAACTAACCCCAACCCCCATGGGACCGAAAATTTTTCCTGCGTCCACATTTCATCGGCCATAAGGAAAGTTAACAAGAAAAAAGGGCACGAAATTCATCGCAAGGCTAGGGTGGTAAGGCGAACAGTAGAACCTAATAGGGGATCACACCGAATGGACTGACGCAAAACTGGCCAATAGCTGCATCATCTCGGGATAGGGCTACCGATCAGTCGATCACCTACGTATAGTAAAGCAACGAAGTGAACAATATCGAGGTCTGAAGTACAAATAAAAGGGAGGATTGATAGACTGCTATCCCTCTCCCTCTCTCTCTTTGTCCGAGAAACCTCAGCCTCTCCCTAAAGGGGACGTGAAAACAGGAACCGCTCGCAATACAGGCGTTTTTGTGCCAATCTCCGGAAAAAAATATGATTAACTATATGGCGATGGTTAGGGTCAAGGTAAGTTACGGTTAAGTTTAGGCGTAAGGTTAGGGTTAGCGTTAACTGTGGGTTCAAAAAATTTAGAGCAGTGTTAGGGCCAAGATTAGGGCTACGGTTAAGGTTAACTTTAGGGCTAGTGTTAAAACTAGGACACAGGAATAGTGCACCTTTCTAGTGTTATGCACAGGCCCACCTCCGTAACTTACCTGGGACACCCCCTAATTCTCGTGGCCTATTAAGAAGGCTATATGAGTAACCCTTAGCGACTTCTGGTGCAGTTTTCGGAATGGAGCGATTATTTGACCCTTGCAGAACATAGGAACAAGAACCAACTGTAATACAGGTAGCTTTACGCCGAATTCCCGGGAAATTAGAATTGGGGTTAAGGGTTAGGATTAAGTTTAAGGTTACGTTTAAGGTTTGCTTTAGGTTAAGTTCGAAGGTTAAGAGACGAAGATATTAACCCCTGTCGGTACTCAGAACAGGGCCACTCATAGCATGTTGCGGGGGCGGACATTCCTAGTCCCGTGTCCTGTCAATTTCGGGGGGGGGGATTCCAACCCAGCTTTCCTGATGGTTTTGTGACGAGACAGACAGCCGTCTTTTCGTGACCTGTGCCACCAGACGCCAACTCCCATGTCAATCCATGACCCATATATTCCGTGGCAGGCAGAATAGTGAGAAGGCGCCGATAAAACCTTACTTTTATAGTGCTTATAACCCTACGGTTTGATCTCACTCATCGGACCAAATCTGTTGTGTGCTTGCACCACCTTTTTTTGCCTGGTCTATAATGACTGTGGGGTAGGGCTGGCTGAGGTCGGCCTGCTTTAGCCTGAAGTTACCGCCTATACGCGCCGTTCCATCTTTCAGAACTCGGCGTTTTAGAAACAGAGCATAGAGTCACAGCAACTAAGAAGACAATGATCTTCATTTGACAGTCATATAATGATGGGCCATTCGTCAAAGTGACGAACTTACTCCGAAAGCACGCGTTAACCGTAAGAATGGACCGTTAAAACAGAGTCGGCAAATCGACCGTTGTTGTGCCAGGATAGTCTTCCTGCAAATGTATTTGAAACCTTACTAGAGACAATTACGCATGTAGAACGACTAAAAAAGGGGAGCACTTTGGACAAAAATGGATAACAATTTCTGATAAAAGCTGGAATAATCCGTCCTTTCAAAAATAGGCTGTAAACCTGTCCCCAAGATAAGAGAGACTACAAAAATATGGCTAGATTGATGCAGTCTGTTTCGAGCTTATTCTGCCTTCATTCAGCCAATCATAACCCTGACTACCAGCGGGGACTGAAAACACAAACATGCGTTCGAGTACGGCACAGACAGTTCACACACTGGGTCTAGCTTATGGGTCATAAGCACGTCATCGAAACGAAGTTCATCAGTGCCTCGCCACCTGTTATTCTCTGTCGCTACAGATGGGGTATTTATTCAAACAGGAATAGGCGCACGCCGATCTATTGGCTTCCCGAAACAAAGAAGCTCCGTATGGGTGGCAAAGGTCACGAACAGGCGACCAATTACCAGGCCGAAGTCGGTCAAGTTATAATTGCAGAGAAGAGAGACAACAGAAAATATGGGTAGATTGATACAGTCTGTTTCGGGTTTATCCTGCCTTCATTCAGCCAATCATAACCCTGACTACCAGCTGGGACTGGAAACACAAACATGCGCCCGAGTACGGCGCAGACAGTCCTATGGGTCATAAGTAATTAATCGAAACGAAGTTTATCAGTGCCTGGCCAACTGTCATTCTCTGTCGCTGCAGATCGGGTATTTATTCAAACAGGAACAGGCGTGCACCAATCTATTGGCTTTCCAAGGCAAACAAGCTCCGTATGGGTGGCAAAGGTCATGAACAGGCAATTAATTACCAGGCCAAAGTCAGCCAAGTTATAATTGCAGAGAGGATATATATATATATATATATATATATATATATATATATATATATATATATATATATATATATATATATATATGATAGTGTGGGGCTCACCGATCTGCTTAAGGAACATGCATGTTCCGTTGTGCCCTGGAACTCAGACTAGAGCCCTCGCAGGCGGTCGCATAGCGACGTGTAGCATATGATGGAATGGAACCGACAAAGACAAGGGAGACCGGAATGGCCATTTCTGGCTTATTAGCCGTCATCAGCCAGTCATTCCCAATCCCAAGTGTGGCACACCTGGGATTCGAACCCGCAACCTTTGGTATTTGAGTCGAACGCTCTACCATCGAATCCCAGGTGTGCCACACTTGGGATTGGGAATGACTGGCTGATGACGGCTAATAAGCCAGAAATGGCCATTCCGGTCTCCCTTGTCTTTGTCGGTTCCATTCCATCATATGCTACACGTCGCTATGCGACCGCCTGCGAGGGCTCTAGTCTGAGTTCCAGGGCACAACGGAACATGCATGTTCCTTAAGCAGATCGGTGAGCCCCACACTATCATCATATTCCCGATCACACCCGACAAAACAACGAGCCCGTGGCTCCAATGGTGAAACGTTCGACTCAAATACCAAAGGTTGCGGGTTCGAATCCCAGGTGTGCCACACTTGGGATTGGGAATGACTGGCTGATGACGGCTAATAAGCCAGAAATGGCCATTCCGGTCTCCCTTGTCTTTGTCGGTTCCATATATATATAAATATATATATATATATATATATATATATATATATATATATATATATATGTGTGTGTGTGTGTGTGTGTGTGTGTGTGTGTGAAATTGAATACGTCCCATGGGAGAAGGAGCTTTATTGCGTAAAATTTCGACACGGGTTCGCCAGTTCGTCGTCAGACGGAGATGGAAAGCAAGTGTGAAAAAAATATTTAACATCGTAACTTCACTGAAAAAATGGATAATGGCGTCACATTTCCGCCATTGATCAGCCACCGTGTTTATCAGCCTGTCCTGAGTGGCTCTCGTTTCTTCCACTTCTCCTTGTGGCTTCTGTATGCCGCATCCAACTCGATATGCCTGTTGAGGCATGATTCCTCTGAGTGCATCGCCTCGAGGAACTCTCAACCTTGCTTGGGGGTACAGGCAGCGAGCATCTGAGTTTTGTTCCAAGCCAAGGTGTGCCCGGTATCTAAGGTTCAATTAGCTACTCGGGATGGGTGGTCGCGCCTATTTACTGCCAACTGATGTTCGTGGATGCGTGCAGAGGCAGATTTTCCTGTCTGAATTGCATGCTGCTTCACGGAATGAATAAGAGTAATTAAACAACCTCCGGTTTATTTAATACTTTTCCCTAGTTTTGCCCATAGGTTTTCCTATTTGTTGCCATTTTTCCTCACACATGGAACCCCCAATTATCACCATTCCCTTATTACAGGTAGCCTTGTGTGTTTGTTTGTCAAGTGGTTGCACGCATTAAATCAGTGTCCTCGAATTTTCCGACGAGACTTTGCTCTTCATACATAGGCCCAGGTATTGGAAACGTCAAAACAGTTTACACTACGGCCTCACGTGAAGTTCTAGTAGGTTACGGCTCTGCACGTTAGTTCAGTCTCAAGGCGAGCAATATGCTTAACATACTGGGCTCACGTAGGAGCACATCCGAACACACACGAACTCAACTGGATTTACTCTCTACACACGAGCCATGCGTGTTAGCGTGCACAATGAGTAAGCGAGCACCATGCACTTGCAGGAACGCACTTCATCGATGAAAATTACCAGTAGCCATAGGATTAGCATAACAAGCAGGCTAAAACAACCGCTAACTTCCCTCTACCTGTGGCAGTTAACCGCACGCAATCGTGAGTAGGCGTTGGAGATACAAAACTTATGCCCACGATTTATGGCTTGAAGCCTACATAAAAAGTGGAAGCCTAGAATGCGATCGCGCATTCCGCTTACCTTCTAATGGTAGGAGCAAGAATGCGTGTCTGTGCTAAATACTCTGGTGAGAATTAACAAGGTAAACCTGTCGGAGTAAGGATATCCAAGAGTCGGGCGTACAGCCAGTCGAAAAAATAAAGGCAGCATTGGGTCGTGTGGACTCATTTAGATGGGTTGCATGCTTCGGCTGTTTGAGGGGCACACACTTGTCCCACAGACCGTCTGCGTGACACATGAGCTCCGGTGTCGAGGGTAGCTGCGCATTGTGAATGAATGAAGGCCCACCAGTTGACAAGATGTAACAGTCTTCTGACTCACCCATAGCTCAATGAAATCACGATTAAAAAGGGCAACCGTTGTAACGGTCTAAAGACACCGTGGGGATTTCTAATATCAACCCCCCCCCCTCCCGATAGGACGTTGGAACAGGAACCACCCGCAATACGGGTGACTTTACACAAAATTCTCAGGCAGTTAGGGTCGGGGTTGGGGGTAATGCTAGGGTTATGGCTAAGGTTAGAACACCGAAATAGCAATCCCCCTGGAATTGAGGACAATGTCACCTGTATTACCTAAGGGACGGGGGGTGGCGGTTCCGTCGGGGAAAGAAGGGGGGGGGGGGGAGCACATTGGCGATTCCGACCAAATGAGCAGAAAACAGTTTCATAGCAGGATCCTAGATAAAGGTCATTTGGGCAGGGGGGGATGGAAGGCGAAGTAGGCTGATGGGTTTTTCTCTAAATATAGCTACCGACCGTTTGAGTCTCAGAGAACTGTCATCTTAACTGGTTGAGTGCAACAGAGGCGACATTGTAAAACGCATACATATTTTTAGTGAGCAAAAGGATTTCCTGACTTGATTACACTTAGGGGCATACATCGCACACAATGGACCCTTTTGTGCTGCCACTGCAGCCGTACGGCCGTTTCATCAAGTCGTGCCTACAGAACACTGAGTGAAGAAATTATCTGCTGACATGGGCACCGCAGGCGCGCTCTGCAGTTTCTACTCGTCCACCAAAAGGGCACAAGCATTTTGCTTTCACGTTTTGTTGCTGCCTATTACTATAACAACGTGGACAATAATGCTCGCAACCTAGGATACAAGTAGCCCTTCAGAAGGCGAAAACGTCTGTCAGGCAAAAAAACAACAGAGGCAGCTCACATAGCATCGTTAAAAATCGCAATGGTCGAAAGTCAAAATACGAGAAGTCGAAAGCAGTATGTTGAATATGATGCAGTAGTTGCGCATCACGCATTTGCGCGCAAATCATACAATTAGTAGATTATTTTGGCAAATTTGAATAATTCGTTTGACCCACTTGTGAAAAACTCGACAGTCTCGGTGGGATTTGAAACAACGCCAACAAGGGGAAGGCTTTAGTACAGCCAACGCTCTAGCCAACTGAGCAAATTTGCCAAAAATATCTACTAATTAATTGTGACTAGTAGTCGTCTGGTAGATTCTGGATTGATGGCTTAAGAAATCCTGTCTGGGCAGTCAGCTTGCTGTTTCAGAATTGGTGGATTCCATACGTTGCAGTAGGCTGGGCGGGTAACTTAACCCAATTGTGATTAAAATCACGGCTCCTGGTGGGGGCCTCGTAGCTCAGTTGGTTAGAGCGTTGGCTGTACTAAAGTCTTCCCCTTGTTGGCGTGGGTTCAAATCCCACCGAGGCCGCCAAGTTTTTCACAAAGGGGGTCAAACGAATCATGCAATTGCTAAAAACAACAAATGCACAGAGAAACAGCGGAACCCCAGCCCCAATTCAAGTTGTCGGTACCCAAAGATGCCCCAGAACCTTTCGTCAATGCGGATAATTAGCACCGAAATTCGAAGTGTCAATGCTGGGCTAAACCACCTATGTAGTTAAAAGAGGTCTATAAAATTTGTGCCCGTAACCGCGGGAAGTTGGAGACTGGCAAACGCAGAAAAGCTGATCGTTTAGGAACAACAGGCTCAGAGGCAAGGTTACAAGCGTGACAAGTAGTCTCTAGTGTCTAAACAAACGGCGAATGTGGAGTTCATGGTAGCTTGCCATGAAAGAGGCGGGACTGAGAAGCCGAGGGTGGAGACAAAAGGCTATGAGGTTTGCTATTAGAGTTTCACGTCATACACCACCCTCGGTCAAGTTAGTCGATGCCATCATCTTCGAAACCAGGGTAATCCTCGGCAACTGAATAAGCTAAAAACGTATGATCTTAGGACCATTGGGAAGGGGAGTGAGATGACATTAAATTCCGATAGAGATACTTGCAGTTGACTTAGGTGGGAAACTCAATACCAGGCATTTATCTTCTCGGAAAAGGCAGATCTCGACCAGGAAGGGGTTCAAAGTGAAACAGTAAAATGACGTGAAATGAAGGAAAAAAAAACAACTTTTGTTAAAGACAATTGAAACAAGAGGCAAAATACCTTCAGGTGATAAGTCATTCGGTGAGACAGGAGGCACTGATGCCACCATTGGCGTCACATCTCTTCTGACGGAGTTCGTCGGAGCTAAAAGTCACCTAGGGTTTACAGCCGGTCAGAGAAGGTGCTTACCTTGGCCCGGTTCCCCGGGCGGAGTAGAACGATCTCCCCGGCACCGAACTGTCTGCCACTGCGACAAAGGCCTCAGGACAGCGCAAACGTCCGTGAGCCACCGTCTCCAGCTCAATGAACACACGACCGGCAGTGAGGAGACTTGGCAGACGAATATGCAGACAGTGAGTAGCTCCTTGCGGAGCCCCGTTACCCCCACCGACACTGGCAAGGCTCCAGTCAGAGTCACGGAGCGTGTATTCGTCCACCAGTACCACTGCATGTCGCATCACTGATTCCACCAAGCCACGGCCGTACACTTTGACTATGAAATTTCCTACAGGAACAAGAATGACCGTAAAGGCTTGGAGAGATTTCCGTATGGTTTACCAGATCAACCATACTAACTGTAAACCACAGAGTTTGGGGACTGGATGAAGAAATTAAACCAAAACCCAAAAAACATAAAAAAAACACTATAAAGAGGATCCTTTTTCTGGAAACAACCAGAAGTACATCCCCTTAGTAGCAGAAGAATGAAGTTTATCAATTCTGTCCCACCCAGAATTGTCAAAGAATAACAGCTCAAAACAGAAGCTTAGAAGCTAATGGTACACCAGTAATGAGAATCGAGGAGAATCGGATGCCTGACCGAAAAAATGGTTTGTTCGTAAATTACTGTACCCGCTAAACAGTTTTTCTCGCTGGAGTGTTACTGGATCTGAGGTCAATCGTCCTTGATCCCAGTGGCGAGAATGTGGTTGGCATGACGAATCATCTCTCCTGCCATGACGGAGGATATAATGGTGGAAGTGGCTGCAGCTCTGCGTTCACGGAGCATGCCACAGGGCCTGGTTAGACGCTGCCACGTAAGATGACATCCCATCCCGGAGGATCCGTTGTATCGGATGTCATCAATAGCGACTTCCCATGGATTTTGACCACTCACACGAAATCCCTGGTGGGTAATTCCACATGGATGGATTTTATGGCTCCATCAAACGGGTACATCCATATCGTTGTCTCCGATACCTTGGTCTCGACTGTGGCCTCCCCGGTCCGTGGCCTGCATGGTACTGAAACTCGGTAACCTTCGCTCATCGACGGGTTAGGTCACACGAGCGAATTCGGTGTGTGTGTCACCATTTCCTTTGTACTAAAACTCCATCCTCCTGCAAAAGCAAGTGCAGGGGAGAGTGCGACAAGCAATCCTGAGCTGATGGTGGTCGTCTTCTCGTTGTGCCAAAGTTGTGAACCGCAACGGAATTTATCAGCCACTTGGGATGTTTTGACAACCCTATTTAAAACTATCTCGATCAGTCCCGCATAAATGAAGGAACCAAAAAATCTTTAACGAATTACTGACTCACGTAGTCACAACCATGACTGAGACTGCTGAGTTCGACACTCACGACCAGGATCCAACAAATGGAAAGAATCACCAGCCCAAGTTTTCAGAGAGAGTTTACATACGCCGGCAGCCTGGAATATTCGTCATCCTTCATACAAACAAGTGGCCTACCGGACAGAAAGAAGGACAGTCTGGCCACCCGAAAGCTGGTTCGTTTGAAAGAACCTCTTCCCTGGAGTAGACGTCGAAAGGAAGATCAGAGAGGCGCTGAACTCACCTTCACCTCCACGCGTCTGGAAATGAGACGGGCAGCTTTGCCAGCCTCGGTGATTTTAATGCCCACATTGGCCCCAATTATGCGACATGCGAAAGCTTCTTGGGTCTTGACCAATTGAACAATGCCAATTACAACAACCGCTTTCTGTTGCACTTATGTGCTGAACCCAACCTTCTCACCAACACCAACATCGTATTCCGTCTTCCGAGTCAGGAGATAGCAACATTGATAAGGCCTGGCTCACGTTACCGGCGGCTGCAGGACTATGTAGTCGTCAGGACACTACAAGGGTGGTGTAAGCTGACTACCCGGATGGGAGTGAACAGCAAGAAAAAAGGAATACCACGCTGCAGCACCTATACCACTCCACTGGAGGCGTTTAGACCCGCAAGCCGCAGCACCAGTAGCAGTGTGAGTACAAGGAAGGAAAAAGCTGGTTTTTTCTTCTCGGAACGATACACACAAAATAAGATGCAGACGAACAACAGAACCGAAGCAGACCAAGTCGCGTTGCCAAAGAAAAGTACAAAAAGACGGCTTAAAGTGCAGAATGTCTGACTGCCCATATAAAGGTGAAAAGGTGGAAGTCATCCCATACCACATTTTCAGAAGGGTAACATACAGCAAACCTTTTTAAAAACAAAATGCTGATATTTACCAAAGGCCTTTGCCAACCTGTTGCCTCGAATGAAAAGCAAGAAGCAGTTAGGACAATTAGACAAGGATAACACAAGTGATCAGATGCCACCTAGGTGCGGTTGGACGTGTGACACAAAGTGTGCTTGAGACCAAGACTTCAGAACACAATCGACGGAAAAATAGTCCATGCAGTCAGATTTTGCGGTAGTGCAATGGCGTCTTTTCTTCAGACTGAGGCATCACTGCGAATGTTACAATAAAAAAGTATCCTCCATGTTGATCAGAGCTCAATTTGCACTCACCGTGCCCATTCCGAGTGTTCTGAATGAAGAAATGAACGCCCGGGTCGTCTCCCTGTCAGCTTTTTGATGTCTTATTGAAACAATTGATATGTAGGTGCGGAAGCATTTTGCTAACTGTCAATCAGAGCTTGTACGTTTGAAGTTGTAGCAGCGCTATTCAAGAATTTCAGCACTAATTTTAAGGTTATCGCTTGGTTTCCCTGGAAATACGTATCGAACTCTTGAAAGGAGCGAACAGGCGAGTTCCAGGAAGCAGTTCAGAAGCAGAAGCGATAACTGGAATATGTTGTTTAGCATTAGTTGATGAACGCTTACCGATCGCTAACTGAACTCACTCGTTCCGTTCTGCCTTAAGGCTCATTCTCGAGTCCCGCACAGCGGCAAGTAGTAGAATGGTTAGAGCGTTCGACTTCTGATTAAAGGGTCGCGGGTTCGGCCATTGGGTGATGCATCACGTGGGGTTGCGTACGACGGGCTGACAACGGTTAATAAGCCAGAAATGGTCATTCCAGTCTCCCTTGTATTTGCCGGCGATATTCCTCTGTCAATATGGCGATTATTGGCCTGGGCAAAATTTTTGGACACGCGGGGAGGATGCGGGCTACCTGTTGTCCCGGTGACAGCGAGCCACATTATTGAGTCATTGTCACGCCAGTTATCGGCAACGGTGATAAAATAATAGCTCGGGTACAGACCAATAGCAATCAATTAAGACCCCCCAACAATGAAGACAAGGCCTGCAACGATAGCAGACTTGTAATGGCTCGACAGCCACACCCTATAAATACTGCGCAACTTGTACCCCAAGTACCCTTTTCTGCAACTGTCTCTGATGATGGGTTCGAGAGAGAATCCGAAACTTCAGTCCAATAAACAACATGTCCCAGTGATCAACTCTTCTTCTTCTTCTTCTTCTTCTTCTTCTTCTTCTTCTTCTTCTTCTTCTTCTTCTTCTTCTTCTTCTTCTTCTTCTTCTTCTTCTTCTCTACTTAAATGCTCCTTACTTAATTAAATGCCTTTCATCGGCTGGACCGACGAAACGCGTCATCCTTCAACCAGGTCAAACCCGTGAATTCTAATGTCACGTGATTTCGATTGTGCGGGTCTGGTGCGCTAATTAGCATTCAGTAACCGACTCCGACCGTGAGCACAGATCACATGCAACATTTCAAACAGAACAATGCAGTACGGCCGATGCGCTGCTTCCGAACAACGAATTCTGACGAAGGATTCTTTTTCTATAAAAACCAACAAAAAGAGTTATGTAAACTTTTCCATTACAGTCCGGAGTAGAACGCAAAATTGGAATTGCAGACCTGAGGGTCTGATGGAACACTTGAAATACACATTTCAGTTGAGCAGGCCAGAAGAACGGTGTACCATTTGCATATTTTACAAAGTGATCCATTTTAATAACCATAATCTGCACTGCGGAGGGTCCGAAAACCGACGGGTATATCAAATAATTAGTTGGTTTGACATTATGCAAAATGTGTGGGGTGCCCGACAAATAGAGATGACAATGCCTCATATAACAGATGTCACATTGGCGGAGGAGTTATCTTCACGTTATCCAAACAATTTCTTGCTTTTTAAAAATTTCAGCATACTTTGTTCAATAGAACAACAAGTTGCAAAAAAGCTACGGACAAAGAATAGATTATCTCTAGGGTCAATGAGAAAATAGCTGCAGGGTCCAAGTTATTCCACAAACTTTGTCAGATGTCATTTTCCGTCGCCTACGGATTACAAATAAGACCATGTGGATGATCATAAGTAGATGCCTGTAAAATCTGTTGTCCTTTATAATCAAAAACGTCTAACTTTTGCGAACATCATCTTTACAGAAGTAAATGCTGGGGCTTCAAAAATTAAAATTCGTATAGGTATTAGAAAAAAGTGAACCAAGGTTGTTTCCCTTTCTGCAACTAGATCGTCTAGACTCTTAGCATAACAGTTTTGCCATCGAGAAAATTTACCGATAAAAAAGAAAATATAAGGAAAACAATCAACTCAGTTCCATCTACCACCGTTAACAAATCGTACCCCGAGGTTCGACCAGGGTTCACTGAGTTGCTGTGTTTAAGTCAAACGCTCTTACCATCAAATCTAGTTCTTTTATCTCCTAAACCGTACTTTTGAACTCTAAACGGTAACCTGTGACTGAACTTGCATATTTTTTCCATTTTTTCCGCTCAATTCGAAACATGTCGCTCAACTCCTGAGTAAGCCACCTTCGAACTAGCAACTTCCGAAATCGGTTCTGTTTCTGCAAATGGCTGCCCAGTCGGAGGAGCAGGAACCCTCGAAACGGCCTGCTGTCGAAAAACAGCTATTCCTGCATAAACCTCATTTGCATATTTCTAACAGGCAGTGACCTATTCTTTCTTATGTTTCTCCATATACTCATCTCTGTTATCGGACTCTTTGTAGTCTTTTCATGTTTATTTTCTTCTTCCCAAATTTTCTCCATAATGCTGCCTTTTCTCTCTCATTAATGTCCTTCTTTCTTCAGACTTTAGAGTTCGTGGCAGGTGGGGTCCCGAAGGTTTAGAACACAGTTGAGCACAGTTTCCCGGGGGTATGGTTGCAAGTCTAACAATCGTCATTTATCTTTTGGTCGAGAACTATAAAAGATGGCCAAGCTAATTTAGCAGTTTGCGCCATAGGAGTGCAATATAAAGCACGAAATCCTGGACTGTTGCACCAGATACTGAAATATCTACAAAGAATTCATATGAAAAGCCGAGGAATAAAAAAGATAAGCACTGGAGTTTCCTAGTGCCCAAGAAACGACACAAGCGTACCTGAAAATACACATTGGGTCGTTTTATTTGTTTTTAACCTTGTTTCAGACGTTAAGGGACAATGAGGCAGATTAATTGGTACCTTGAACCTAAGTGCAAGTTTCCCAGGGGTTATTAAAAACAAATTAGCTACTCCTTGCAGAATGTACATAACAGTCCTGTTGTTCAGCGTGTGATCACGAAAACAATAACAGTATTCAGCGTCAGTGCTTCCTCTTCTGGATCGACTTAGAAAGCACAACTGCTTGTTTTTCACACCTGCACACTGGGAAATCACACTAATTTTTTTTAGTGGAAGATTGCAGTTGCCAGTTGGATGCGGTGCCAGCCACAAACTCAAACACCGGTACACGCCCATGCTGCCCTAATAGTCGATCCACATCACGCCAAGAGGCCATCTGGAAAGCGAGATTCCTCCCATGCCATTCTTACCGCCACTGCCACCCCCACTACCAGGAACGACACCCCCCCAGCCTCTCCCGATTTCTCCTGCCCACACTAAACCCGTAACTTCAACTCACGCAGCGCCAT
>WEDG01005298.1:0-10196 GCA_017591395.1 Schistocephalus solidus
CAGCATATTGTAGTGAGCACCTGATTTGGGGATTATGACGAGGCTGAGCTATAGAGACGTAGATAAAATTCAGGCTTCTTCTCAATGGCAACGTAAATTGATGAACTGGATTCTAGAGGGCTCACCATTCTGGTGTGATATAAAATGGACAGGATAAGAGGATAAATATAATAGATAATGTGTATATCCACAGACTGGGACATTACCATCGCCTGAGTTAGGTTTTTCCACGGTTCCACGACACGGTTGGTGAAAAAAAACTTCCTCACATTCAAGCTTTCTTGGGGCACACTTAGTTTGAATGGATGACCTCCGAGATTATTCGTAGTGGCAAGTTGGAAAAAGTCATCACATAGGAGGGCGCAATTCATGCCACGCACGATACGGAAGGTTTGCATCTAGTCCCCGAGCAACTGCTTATAACTCAGAGGATAGTGCTTTAGGTTATTTAGATGAATCTCATATGGCAGTTCCCCTTGACCTCTTACTAATTTTGTGGCTCGCCGCTGCACCCTTTTGAGCATTTTGTAGTCCTGTTGGGTCCACGGTCGCCAGGCTTGGATCGCATATTCACGATTTGGCCTTACAAACGTACCAAAGACTTAAGAAAAGCAGTCTTCATCGAAAACTTTAAATGCCCGCTTGATAGCGTACAGCATTGAATTGGCGGATTTAGCTGCCTTGCAACATTGCGTAGAAGGCTTCAGGTTGTCTTTCATCAAAACTCAAAGATCCTTCTGTGTGTGCGCTTCTCGGAGTGGCAAACCGTTTTCCCAACGGGTGATTGAAAAATGGAACAAACTGCCAACTTCGGTTGTTAAGGCTGAAAGCGTTGAAATGTTTAAAAGAAGATTTGATGAATTTTTACTTGATGGACATATATTTAGTAGACAGCAATGATCGATATACTAAAAATACTATTGCAATGTAACATTTGCTTATTTTGCTAGCGTCTATCTGTAAATAGGGTTTCCAACGGTTCTGCCTATTTCCCTTATATATACTGAATTATACTGAGTTATTTTATTTATTTGGAGCCCGATTTCCAAGCTTGGAGAGCCTTGGCGGCGAAGGACATCAACATCCTCGAAAAGGTCTAAAAACGAACTACCAAACTTGACCTTGGACAGGGATCGCAGCCTTATGAAACACGAATGTCTAATCTCAATCTCTTGCCCTTGCGCTACAGACAGCTTTGGGAGACCTGATACTAAAATTCCGCATACTACGCGTTCAGGACTGCTGTTCTGCCCCAGATTATTTCTTTGAGTTAGCAACAACAACGAAAGTCGAGAGGTCATCCTCTCAAATTACCTGTGACTGGGGCTCGTCTAGACACTCGGAAGTACTTTTTCTCCAAAATAGTGGTTGAAGCTTGGAGTTATCTTCCTCTGGATGTTGTTATGTCGGAATTCCTGGAAGTTTTTAAGCGAAAGTTAGATCGATATAATTGTGCAAGCTACAACACGAACTGAAAGCTGTAAGGGCGACGTCAGTAACGTAAGATATTTAGATTACTACTTCCAAACGATGACGTCATTTTGGACGTACACATTCGGTGGTCCACAGTCTAAAATGCTACCGTTTCTTTGGATACTAACCATCATCAGAATTCAATTCTGGATCCTAAGATGCTGAGGACTGAAGTTCATTGACGCATTTTCGTGAGATTTTGTTTCACACGCCTAAGTGATCAAGAACGAATCACCTCGACGTTTCATTATCTCATTCTGAAATGCTACTACAGTATTACCCTGCTCTACCATCTGACCATTTTTTCCTAAGCAGTTTGTTTCTCCTACCTTCTATTAAAAAATGAAGGCCTATTGAACTCTTCCTCCATTTTTAAGGAAGGAGTTTTTTTCCCTGCCTATTTTTTCTATTTCACCATTTATTTTAAAACATCGCTAACTGTTGACATAGCAGGCCAAGTTAGGTATTTGTACATTTTATCTGCACACATTGTCATAACTGTATTTCGTTACTAATGTTTGCTTAGACAGTACCTTGCCGGTGCTAACCAAATATAAATTCTAAATTATAAAAGAAAGCAGGATGCAGAAACGAGTTTTTTTCCTTACAGTTCATTTTGTCTGGTTGTTCAGGGAGTCTCAGAAAGGTTAAATAGTATCTGCTGACATTCCAAAATTTATTGAATGATACGCAAGAAACTGGTGTGATAGTCGAAATCAAAAAAATCTTTCGATTGGGGCTTGTCGTTACAAATGAAACGCATAATGTTCGACCAAGACCATTAAAAGTCGTCTTGGGGAGCAAACAGCAGGTAGCTGGCTCGAAAGTCCAGACGACGAAAGAACCATCGTGGAGTTCCAGCCGGATTTGGGGTGTTGACAGAGCCTTCCCTTTTCTATAGGCCCTTTGAGAATATGAATGGACTCGCCGTCCGTTAGCAGCGTTTTTGCATACAATTGAAGTAGTTCAAAGTCATGTTTTACTCGCTCCTTCGGAATTACTGAAGCTGACTCAGGAACGCCCTTTATGATAACATTTGTTTTCGATTCAATCGAGCGCCCGTTTTCAACTCAGGTCTTTCAACTGAGTGAGTACTTGTAACCAGTTTACTTGGTCTGATAGGTCCAGATGAACCGGGTGTTGGGCAGGCTGGAGCCGAATCTGTGCACGACTTGGTCTTCTTAGACCTTTTCCTCTTTGGCTTTACAAACTCACCAACCTCTTCAACATCCCATGCTGGTGCAATGTCCAGTAGCGATGTAGCGCTAGGTTGTTAGGCCAGATTATTGCTAATGCTGTCTGAGCTTAGCGATGGTGTAGAGCAAGGACTAGATAGGACACCCTTTCGAATTAGCGAACCATCTTCTTGTTTACTGGGTTCGGTAAACTCTGTGGCATTAATGCGAGTATTAGGTTAGCTTGAAGAGGCTTTACATGCATATGAATTTTTTTCGTGGTAGGCTTTTTACGGACAGGAACTTTTTTAACAGGCGTGCAAGAAATAAATTTTTTTAAAGTTATCTATTTCTTGCCTTAGATTGTCTACCTCCTGCTCCATCCCTAAGAATTTCTGTAGTAGGCTGAAACAGCCCATACAAGTTGCATCTTCGTAAGCTACATTAACTGAGCGCACTAGACTTTTTGCCTGTTTAGCGAGAGGTGAACCATTAATAGAATAAGGATAGTTGCAACTACTCTCTGCTGGTCTATAAATTCGCTGACCAAAATCCCCTGCCAATATGGCCGGATGGTTAGAGGCGTCGATAGATGGTCCTGCACGATTTTTCGGTGCATGTGCTAATCTACGTCGTGGACCAATTTTTCCTGGCAATGCATTTAAGGCACCTGTGTTTTGCATACTTGTGGGGATACAGAGCAAATGCAATCGATTTTTTAATTGCCACCAAATTTATAGAGAGTCAATTAGGATATTCAAAAATAAGAATATGAAAATATAAGGACTCAGCCTTTGGTTTGAGCCCCTTCCGCGATTGAAAACAGATGCAGGGAGCACACAGCCGGCGTGAGTTTCAGAAATCAGCAAAGATTGAGGCTAGCAATTCCAGTTGGGATAAATCCTGGGGTAGGGAAGAATCCTCAACAGTATAATTTTTGTTTTCTTTCCAAGCCTCAGAATCCTAACGTCCAAGTCGCAATTTACAAACTCGGGGGAATATAAAGACAATTCCGTAATAATTTTCCAGCCTCGTGTCTTCTACACTGAGTTAGAGACAAAAAAACTCGTAGGCTCGAGGTACTTGAAATTCGAAACCAATTTCAAACGACGCGCCAATTATTGCTTTTCCTCTGTAATGAGTGCTTCGTCCATGGCCGTTCGCTGTCCTGGGGGTCAATATACCACAGCAATATGGAGGCATGCTGGGTGAGGGACTTTCAGTTTACAACTAAGTATTTCGCAAGACGAGTTCCTATTTGGCAAGGGCCCATCCGGAATGAAGTCCATGCCTTCTCGTATGAAAATTGCGATTCCACCACCTCTACATCCGCTACTATCCATGCGGCTAAGCTGAAATCCATCTATCCTGACTTATGTGTCTGTGATTTGCTCATTTAACCATGTTTCAGTTAGAGCTATGAAGTCAGGTTGTAAATGGTCTACAACCAGTTTGGTTGTATCCATTTTGTTGACTCTGCACATTTGTCATCTTGTTTTGTTCCTCGATTTCTGCAGATTGTTGGTTCTTTCTTGCACATGGCGATTATTACTGGATATTTTGCAAGATATATTCAGTCCCCTGTCTGGGTTTTAAAATCTATAGGCATTTGGTAGGGCTTTTGACCAGCGTGGTTGCCATCAATTTCACCGGATGTTCGCATAAACACGAGCGCATAATTTTTATGATTTCATTGTCTTCAATTTGCAATTTTTGTTCCCCCTCGTATTGACGTCATTTCAATTCTGCTACCAGTGTCCTCATTTTCATCCAATCGATGGGAGTGTAATCCGGCTGAAAAAACTCCACGATGATTATTTCCTGTCGGGACTTTCGAGAGAACAATAGATCTACCTGCTGCTTGCTCCCCAAGACGACTTTTAACAGTCTTGGTCACACCTCATGCGTTTCATTTCTAACGAGAGGCTCCAATTGAAAGATCTTTTTGATTTCGACTATCACACCAGTTTCTTGTGTATCATTCATAAAATTTTGGAATGTCTGCAGATCGTGTTTTACCCTTTCTTTTGTCGTTTCCCCAGTAGCCTTCGAGACTCCCTGAACATCAAGGCAAAATGATCTTTCAGGGAAAAACTCGTTTCTGCATCCTGCTTTCTTGTCGTGATGGAAGGTTGAATCATGCCCTTTGTTACAGTCCTTAATACTGTGTTCAAATTGGTCTTCATTGGTTAGCCTTTGGTTGATTTTCAGACATCGCCATTGATCTTTCAAACAGCGTAAGTTCTTCTGACACTGCATTTGCTCAAATAGTGCATGGGAAGCCTGAATTCGGGTTTGTGGCATCCAGGTCTGTCGATAAGTCGCAGGCCTCTTTTCCGTCATTACGTTGCCGGCAGCGAAAAACTCTGAAACAGTTACAGCCAACTAAATCACCTGGCCCAGATGGTATATCCACAAAAGTTCTGAATCAACTCACTGACCAGCTAGCCTCTACGCTCTCCAAGATATTTGAAAGTTCGATAGAGGTGAGGGCTCTGTCTACCTAGTAGAGGATAGCCAAAATAACCCCATCTATAAAGGAGGAGAGAGGAAATCACCAAACCGTTTTCAACCAGTCAGCCTCACAAGTATCTATTGCAAAATGATGAACAAGATAATCAAAACGGAACTGATGAGGCATATTGAAGAGAATAACTTGCTAATTTACATACCAAAATTGATTTTGAAGTGGTCGACCCTGCCACAAAAACCTGTTCACATCGATGTAGAGTTGGACAAAATCATTAGAAATGGGTTTTATCAGTCGATGCGGCCTACTTTGACCTTTAGCAAAGCCTTTGACAAGGTTCCACATAGACATCTGATCCTTAAGCTGTGTCAAATGGATGTGACTGGCAACCTACTGAAATGTTTAGCTGACTTTCTCACAGGCAGATGCCAACGTGTGTGTATTGGAGACGCCAAGTCTCACTGGGAAACTATTCACAGTGGATTTCCGCAGGGGAGCGTTCTGGGTCTAATTTTGTTTCTGATATACGTGAACGACTGCCGTGATTGTCTGGCATACGAGGAGGTAATATTCGCTTACGATCTGCAGTTATGGAACGCGATTGAAAAAAAGCTGGAGGATGCGCGGAAATAAACCAAAAAACTTAGATCGCTTGCAAACATGGTGTGATGAATGGCTGCTGAACCTTAAGTTCAACAAATTCCAAATCATCCGACTGCGGTCTAGTTCCAGAAGGAGGATTAGGTTTGAATGTCAGAACTTCATCAGATAGATGACGGCAAGGTCAAGGTCAAGGGCGCGTTGACCGATTTTTAAAGATATGTGAACGGATTGTTTTTACCATATTTATTGCTTCTAGCAGTGAACTGTCTATTAATTGTTAGTTTAAAAAAACTCTTTTTACTACACCATATTATTTGTGGCGGCCATATAATCAATTGGACTAATTAGTTGCACTTTGCATAAATGTGGTTAAAATTGTGCTCGGTTTGTCGTTTTCTATTAACTGTTTGAAATCACCTGCCAGTTTAGCCTATTTAAGTATACTCTTGTAAATTATTAACTCACTGTTTCTATTAAGTAAACCAAAATTCCGTCTACTTGCTTACGATGTCTCGCAAGCGACTCGCAAAAAGACGAAAGGTTGCAGCTTCCCCTCCATCCTTGTGTAATAGAGTAATGTAAGGGGACCTATCTAGCGTATGCGAGACTTCGCAGCCCTCTGCAGATATTGTCAACTCTAAAATCCCTTTGGTAACTCTGGAACCTCTTGATCCTCTGATTGCCTAAGCCTATACCTTGTCCTGCGTTAATCGATCGTCGTCTGACGAATAAGTAGATTTTTTGCTTAAAAGGAACTATAACCAATGCCTCTGACACAGTTATCAAACAGGCTTTTCAAGTCTTTGGGATAATTAGCTCCGAAACCGAAGAACGGATAAAACGCAAGCATAATTTTATACTGCGTAATATTCCCAGTTACATATCTGCTTTCGACGGCGCGCGTTTGTTTCTGGAAAGCAGTGGCTTGGGATTCCGAGTCGCGTATGCTAAACGACTCCACTCGCTCAGTCGTAATGCCTCCATATTAGTCACGCTCTTTTCCTTGATAGAAGTTGACTTCATAATCTCTAGGAAGGAGATAACTAGAGAATTTTGTCGAAAATGGCATGCCTTGGTTTCCCCTAACCTCAACCCAATGCAGAGAACACTGAAAAATTTTAAATTGTCGACAAGCAACAGAGAAATGCCTACCGCTGTTGCCATGTTGAACAAATCGCCTCCAATTTCACCTACGGTTTCGCCATCTGAATCCCCAGCTAACACTGCACGGAAACTGACCTTGATTAATCTTTGGGATCCCCAAAAAACAGTACTTTCTTTTTTTCGTTCTCAAGACGGCAGCACTCCTCCTATTACCATACCCATACCAAGTTTACCAGTTACTCCTGGTAAACGAACGCAGATTTCTAGCTCAAAGACAAGTCCGGCTAAAGTCTCAACCACTCGAAAACCGCAAAAATTTAGCCTCTCCACGAAAACTACTCCGTTACGATCGCCTTTTCCTCCCAAAAACATCCCCATCCCAACAACATCGAATTTCCAGCTATCACCCAGACCTCATACTAAGGCTGATAAACGAAACATACAAGCATTCTCGCGCAAAAATAGTGCTTCTCTGCCACTCACAACAGTGCATCCCCCACCCCGCAGCCCCGTAGATAGTGGCATGTGGACCCAGGTTGTTGACTTCCCTACCCTAGGATCAAGCATACTTGATCTAATCTTCTGCAGAGGTTGCCTGCCTTTAACAGTGTCATCATTAGGCCCACTTGGGAGCTCAGACAATGATATCGTTGTTTCTACACTACAACTCGAAACCGATGAAACGCTTTTCAAAAAATATAGCTTTTTCTTTGATTTTCGATAAGCACTTTCGACAGAATTATTGATACATCTTAACTCCCACGACTGGTCTTATTTCTTTATGTGTCAGGATGTGAACACCTGTACTGGTATGCTTACGAAGTTTTAGATCCACTTATTTCTCGTTTCTTTCCTCGTAAGAAATTAATTAATGTCACGGACGATGTTTATCTCCCTTTATCTTTTCGCCGTAGGGTGCGTTAACTCCCTCGTCAATTCCATTTGCAAAACGACATTTCCGTCCTGCCCTTGCTGCATCGTATTTTTGAGCAGGCCAAGAGGCTAACCGAAGAAAAATGGCTTGCCAAAGAGGTCAAATATGTCGAAAACTGTTCTTCAAATGTAGCGAAACTTTTTTTCACGCGAAATAAGAACCCATAGTAAAACATGGCATCCCGTACTACTGGACTCCGTTGGCAATCCTGTAGTTGATGACAAATTGACGGCTGATAGTTTAAACGTTTTCTTGTCCAGAACATTTATTGAAAATTCGACCGCTACCCCTCCGCCCATCCAGGTTTGGACCGGTGCCGTCCTCGAGACCATAACTTTTACCCTCTGGGACGTAACCGTAGCCATTCGACGTTTTCGTCAATCTTATAGTCCTGGACCAGATGGTGTACCGATCAGTATTATAAAGGCGGATGCTAATTATATTTTCCTGTCACTTCTATGTAAGATATTTAATCTAGCTCTTAAAAGTGAAACCTTTCCCAGTGTATGGAAGGAATCGTACATTCTACCTATCCCCAAGCACGGTCAATCTACGTCATTTGACGATTTTCGGCCAATCAACACACCGTCCGCAGCTTTTAAAATCCTGGAGACCTTGATCAAAGATAAGATGATGTACCATTTAACTGAGAATAACCTTTTGCGTGCAGCCCAGCATGGGTTCCTCAAAACAAGGTCTTGTAACACATGTCAGCTCTCTTTCTTTGATCATGTTCTACAATCTAGGGATAATGACTTTGCACTTTACATAGTCTATTTCGATTTCATCAAGGCCTTCGATCGTGTTGACCATGCCCTTCTTCTCCTCAAACTCTCCTCTATCGGTATATGTGGTAAATTTCTGAGCTTGATATCTTCTTACCTGAGCTCTCGTACACAACATGTTAAAATCTCCAATGCTATCTCAAACTCGGCACGTGTGAGGAGTGGAGTTATTCAGGGTAGTGTGCTAGGCCCGCTTTTATTTTGTATTTTTGTCAATGATGTGCCAGTTTTATTTCAAAATGGTAGGCCCTTTATGTATGCCAACGATTTAAAAGTTGCCTATCGATACAAGCCGGCAGATCGCGACACCGTGCTTGATCTATTAAAAAATGATCTCGAGGCCTTTGCCCAGTGGTGCTGCACATGGCGCCTTTCTCTTTCTTGGCACAAATGTTCCGTTATGGTTGTCGGTGACAACCATCAGCCTCATCGAAGCATAGATGGCCACGATATAAATGTACCTGGCGTTGTTAAGGACCTGGGCATATAATATTCCAACGGTCTCAATCTTTCAGAGCATTGCGCCCTGATTGTCTCCAAAGCACGCAGAAATGCCGGGTTTATCCTCCGAAATTTTAAAACTATCGATATTAGACTCCGCCTTTATAAAATGTACGTTAGACCTGGCCTGGAATACGGCTCGTTTCTATTAAGCCTTCTGCGCTCTAGCGAACGGAAAAAAATAAAATCGGTCCAGCACTTCTTCACAAAAAGAATTTTATCGTTGGAGCACCGTAATCTGTCGTATCAAGAACGCTGCGGGGTTGTAAACATTGATCCCTTATCGTTTCGCCGAGTGCAGAAGGGACTCTTTTTTGCTGTTTAAGCTTTTGAATAGTCGTACATTCAATCCCCTTACCATTGTGAGGCAGCTTGACCATCCTCGGCGCAGCAGTCATCACAATGTCGTTTTATTTCTTCCATTAGCTCACACAGTTAAGTATCGACGGTTCTTTTCGGTAAACGCCACGGCCATGTGGAATAAACTTCCCCATAATATAAAAATCCAGCGGAGTTATTCTTTGTTTAAGTTTTTTCTCCTGAATAACATAAAGATAGGAAAAACATTTATTATGAAATATATTCAGGAGTTTTTTTCACTGCCAGCCTCTACCCACTGAATATTTCATCTGACAATGCCTGTAAACCGGCATTAAATACAACTATTATTATTATTAAAAGTTGTCACCAACTCTAGGAGGTAAATATTCTGAAGGACTTAAGTATATGGATAACACCCACTCTCAAACCGTCGTTGCACTGTGCAAATATGCAAAGAAAGCTATGTGTATCTTAGGAGCAATCAGGAGATCGTTCATTAATTTTGACGGTGAGCTTTTGGGCGCGTACTTGGAACATTTATCCGGCTGGTGTTAGAATATTGCGTTCAGGTGTGGTACCCCTGGATGAAACATGACTACCTTCTGTAAGAGAAAGTTCAACGGAGGGTGACAAAATTAGTCAACGGATTGGAATACCTACCCTATGAGGGCCGACTAGTAATGCTTAAAATGTTTCCTTCCTCTAATTAGCAATACAGAGGAGATATGATATTAGTCTTCAAACTGGTCAGAGGAGTTGATCGTGCTCCTTAGATGGCTGACTGTTTGAATTGGCAAACATGACAAGTCTCCGAGTTCACCAATATAAAC